>SCHK01425028.1:0-22552 GCA_004124795.1 Poropuntius huangchuchieni | reverse complement strand
GGAGGAGGAGGAGGAGGAGGTGGGATTTACAGTAAAGGTGACTTTACCAACCATGGCAGTGGGGACAAGCCATGCTCTTACTTCGGATCCGAGGGCACTCAAAGCTGGGGCGATCCCGACTATCCCAAACAGGTGGCTTACTACGCCCAGCAGCGCTCCAAAAGCTTTGGAGGCCTGCCTCTTCCTCTGACCAGACTGTCGCCGGGACTGCCTGAACCGTGCGGCACCGGAAACTCCAACGCCGTGGGGTCTCCTCACGCCCAGGCCCGCCGTGCCCACAGCGAGCCCACCGCCGTCACCGCCGCGTTCACCGGACGCCTCCCCGTGCCGGATTCTCCGCCTGCCGTGGCTCGGGACTGCATGACCTGTTTTGAGAGCAAAGTGACCGCCGCTCTGGTCCCGTGTGGTCATAACCTCTTCTGCATGGAGTGCGCCATCCGAATTTGTGAGCTAAACCATCCGGAGTGTCCTGTCTGCCACACCCTGGTCACACAGGCCATCCGGATATTCTCTTAAAAAGTCGACTTTTTTTATTTGTGCTTTTTTTTTGTGGTTCGTTTTTACTCTGTAGAATCAGTTCACTTTTAACCTTGATTTTTTTTTAATTTGGTCAGTATTCACTTTTTTTATTTTTCAGAAAACACAAAACCAAAACAAGCAGATATTTTAGAACACACTGCTTGGTTTACTAAAAAAAAGAGGAAGAAGTATTTTCAGATTTTTCTTTTATATGTACACATATATACATATATATTTTATAAAAGTTTTTTTAAAAATGGAAAGAACGTAGTTCTTAGCATGTTGGTTTGTTTTGCTTTATTTTATTTAATTTTTTACTGGTGCTGTTTTTTTCCACATGCTGTGGACAGTAACAGAAGAAATAATGTGAACATTTTACACTTTTCCTTTGCTGGGGAGGTATATTATATAAAAATATCATTACGAGTTTATTTCCTAAGATTGGAGTATAGTTTTACATCCCAGCATCTTCTGCAAATGAGCGAGTATTCTTTTTTAAGGCAAACTAGAATCTTAAATCTTTGCACCTTAAAACTGATGTAAAGTGATTGTCGAAAAAACATTACATTTCTAGATGTCTATGCGAAATAAATGGTATAGAAATAGGGGCTGATATATACGACCTGATGGCTTTAATTCGGATCATGTTCTAAATGACACAATTACCGATGTAGAATCTGCTTTGCAAATCAATATTCGAACGGGTAATTGACGAGTTAAACAGGGAGTTTCTTTTTTGTTTTGTTTTGTTTCTGCACCAGTGAGCCTATTATGTGATGTATCTAAAACGGTCTTATTAGGTACAATACAGAAAAAAAAAAGAAAAAACTATTTGAGCAAACTGATTGGTCAGCTCGAAAAACCTTGGAACTCATCCAGCGTTCTGTTTTCAAGAGGATTTCCCGGGTTCTTTCAGTAACGTTTTTTTATTCTCTTTTCTGCAATCAGTCAGTACGTTTATGATTTTTTTCTTTTCCACATTTTTTAGTAAATCGCTGAGCATAAGGCATAAGATGAAGTACGAAAAAAAAAAGCAGAGGGGGCGATTGAGGGGAGGGGGTCTGTAATCTGATCCTGAATAGACCAAATAGACAAAAGCAAGCAAGACTCCGAGCTACAGTACAATGTAAATCACCCGTTCCCGAGGTGCTGCATTTGAGTTGCAAAGCGTCCTCCGACTGTCCGTCTGTACTGAGGCAGGTGTTGCATATCGTACTTTAGATTAAGTTTTTTTTTTTTTTTTTCTGGGGGTCGGTCTTATCGTGGGGGGGACTGTGCTCTAATTCTACAAACCGCTCATTCGCTGTAATGACTACAGAGCTCCTCCCTGTGAGTATATTGTTTTGTCGCAGTGGTGGTACAATCCCCGGAGCGCCCCGACATGGCCTGCCCTAGGAGGAGCTGATAATTAGCCATACATCAGAGTCCAGGTGCAAAGCAACTGCTGTAGGAAGGAGGGGCTGCGTACAGTGGCGTGAATGAGGACGGAGACGCCGCGCAGGGGGCTAAACTAGGTGCAGCTGGGGCCCCTCCTGTTGATCGCTTGCTCGCTCCCGTTCTGGTATTCCCATTGGGGAGAAATGGGGCCTCTTTTGTCCTGCCGTGGGGTGAAGGAAAAAAAAAAAAAATCCAAGAGCAGATTTTATTTCAAAGAGTAAAGCTGGCCGTTCTGGGTAGAGAGTGCGACTAGATAGACCCAAAGCATTTTTCTTCTGAGATTTCTCATTTAATGTGCACAAGAGGCAGGCCGTCGAAGTTTCCATGGAGTCTTCCTTCATGAGCGGGACATCCTGCCGTGACCCCCTCGAGACAGGCCTGCCAGTGCACGGTCACGAGTAGCCAATCGGAGAACAACCTTGAACTCCACAATGAAATCAGACAATTGTAATTGACAAGAAAGCAGGGGGGGAAACGCCCAATTTGGTGGCCGCTCATGCTGAATCAAATTACACACCCACTGCCTGTCTCATTGCAGACTGGGGGATTTCGGGATAGGGGATTAGAGTGTTCGGAGGTTGGGAAACTGTCTTTTTTTTTCCCCCTTTCGCTAGAAGGCCACTACAAAAGAATGGAGCCACTGAAAATGTACTCAGTTTGAAATGGGTCAGTTTTTCCCCCATCGAGCCTCTCTGCGCCATTGCCACATGTGCGCGGTGTTAGAAGATATGCTAGGGTAAGCTTGTGATTGTATTTAACTTACTATAACGATTTACCTTTGAGCCATTAGCATCTTAAATATTAGTTCTGAAAAACTTTTGACTGTTACAGCAGATATACTTAGTCGTTTGCCTCATCTGAATTCATGTATTACGGCCGCATTAGCGCCTTGTTTTGCTTTTGTTTCTATAAGCGTTGTGTAATAAGGTACTTTGTTTGAAATGAAATATATTTCATGTCCCTTTAAGTAACTCTCAGATTTGAGATACAAAACTGAAAAGGCTTAACAAATTAAAGCTCTTGAAAGCACCTTATTTTTTAGTAAGCCAACAGCATCTGCAATCGAAAAGCATGTGCATTTCTCAGCAGCAAACTCAAATGTTATTGTTATTATTGCACTTAGGTTAGATTTTGGGTTAGTTGGTTGTATTTGCACGGATAGCGTATTTTGAACAAGTCACTTGGAGGTATTTCTAAACGTCGCAGTTATTAGGAGTAGCATCTTAATTTACTTTCAAATGAAGGGACAACAATACGATGGTATTTTCTTACCTTGGTTTCTAGTTCTTCAAATCCCCAGCACTGATCAGGGACAGACGCTCGTCCATTGCAGGAATGTATGCTTGTGCATTTCGGTCACTTATTTATATATAAAAAACCAAAACCATTTTAAAAATAGAATCAATTATGCAAACTTCAATAGCTCGAATTTTACAATCCGATTGAGAACAACAGCTGTCTGTCTATATACCGCATTTTGTTCTCCTGCCTCTTTTAAGGTCACTAGGTCAGCGTATGCAGGAAACAGCAATAATAAAACAAAGTTGGTCCTTATCCAAAAATGCACTGTTAGAAAAACGCTTTTAAATGGTTGATAACCCTAAGAATTGTTTAAAGCCATGCACATTGTATTTACCCAATTAAAGCCCTTTTTGAGAACAAAACAAAAGCAGTAACGACTTTCCCAATAAGAAAATGCAGCACTTCAAAAATTGTGTTTCTTAACCAAACATCGCAACTTCTAATAGAGCGATGATATACTTCAAAGAATGTAGCCTGGATCAATGGAGAAGGTGCTGTGTAAGTATTCAGAGCGAGATATTATTCTGCACAGGCTTTGAAAGGGAGACATTTTAACTGTTAAAGACTTTATACAGCCAATCACAGCAAAACCTTTTTTGAGTATTATTTATTTGATAGGAATAAGACTATATTTATTGACATTTAGGGAGATTTATAATAAAGACTGACTACCATAGGCATATCATTAAATATATTTCACTATATAAGCAATTCTGAAAAATATTGTAATAGTCTCTAATAGCCTACTTGCTAGTTTGTAATATTGCGTAAGGCGTCATCCCAATAGAAATGAAATAAAGTGTGATGTTATTGATGCCCCAAAATCTGAAAGCTCTTCAGAAAGTACATAACCAAAAATTAGGGTTATCACAATCAATAGCAGAAAGAATTCATATAGTTTTAGTTTGTACAGCATTCGCTTTGCCTATACTGATGCTGCATACGGTTATGATGATACAAAAAAATATTTACACACCCTATTGACAGGATTTACTGCATGGAAGAGCAGCTCATGAGAAATAAAAATATATTTACAAATGCATATCAGAACGGTCTAATCATCATTCAAATCATTTCAACTGGCAAGTTCCTTTATCATTTCAGAATGACGAGGGCACTATTATTATGCCTAATCCAAAATAATAACTGCCCGTGCAAAAAGCCATTCTGATCGAGAAGGGGGAGTGGTCATAACGTACGACTACAGATTCACAATGAAAAGTGGTCCGGTTAGGAGTCTGACAGGTTTAACAAGAATGTGTTGTCTAACGTGAAGCTTAATATTAAGAACCACTGTGAATCGTTTCCGTTTCTGCTTCTTTTCTTTCTTTCTTTCTTTTTTTTCCAGTAATTATGTGGTGTTGTTAAATAGTTGCAGTTCAACAGCTTCTCTTGCTTCTTTTTGGTTGTGCATGCTGGAAAATTATTTTACAGAGCATTATTAACCTTTGAACAGCCTGTGTAGATAAAATATAACAGAGCCACTTGTACTACAGAGATTTTTAGTGAGGACTACAGCTGGTGTTTAATGTAATGCTGTACAATGACACTAGTTTATTTTTCCAAACATATTTCTCTTACCCAACATAAAGTATCTAATGCACAAATACCAGATAAATGCTCATATGTTTACACACCCCAAGCAGAGTCTGTTTTGAAGGTGCTTAGCATTTAAAATAAAAAGTATTTTTATTTTTAGTACTTCCCACATACGAAATAATTCACACAAATAATTTATTCCGTTCAGAAGTTTGCATACCTTTAGTTCGCAACACTGTGTTTTCTCCTCAAGTGTCAATGATTGTTTGCAGCCTTTTGTGAAAGCTGCATGAGTCCCTCGATTGTCCCGAGTGTCAGAGCTGGAGATCAACATCGTATAGCCGCTGTGGGGAAGAACTCAAATGTGCAGAGCATGCTGGGAAACCAAAGAACTTAGAGGATGTTTGTCAAGAACAGTGGGCTGCTTCAGCTCAGAGGACAAACCAGAGACTCAAAACTATCACATAAGATACAAACAGTCATTGACGCTCGAGGAGGAAACACATGAATTTAAACAAGGGCATGTGAACAATTTTGTCTTGTGGAATATTAAGGCGAGACGCTGCAGGTGAATAGGATTTGAAAAATTAACTAATAGATTTTTTTTTATTTCAGGTTTTCTGAAACGTTGTTGAAATATGCAAATATTCTGTTAAATTTGCATACCTTTCCAGAACATGCATCTAAACACTGGATAGAGCCAGATTAAAAATTCTTGTTTTATATTAGAATTAAAGGATTTTACAGTGGGTTGTTTTTTTCCCATCTAGAAGTCAGAAAAACAACTATTAATTTTCACCATGTTTTTAGGAAAAAAAAAAAACTGTTATAGTACAAGGTGAATGATATATCAGCAAACCCATCTGTAACATACGAGAAAAAAACTCGTTTTGAGAAAACAGCCTTTAAAGATATTATAATTGAAATCTACAGATGCAATTAGATAAAGTGCAATACAATAAATACTTAAATGCGCAAGTTGTCTTCCCATTAGCCTGAAAGTACGCATTACATAAGGCCTAGAATCTCAAAATAGACCAGTGCATGGAAAAAAAAAAAAAAAAAAAAAAGTGTTTTCATCTGAAGTGTCTCGCCTCATTTAAAAATACTGCCTAAGGGATGTACTAAAAATAAAATAAAATGCCATTTAAAAATTCTTCGAGGGGTTTGCAAACTTTTGAGCTGAACTGTACCTTGCATTCCCATAACGGATATATTTGCATTTTTAGTCTTGTTGATATTTTGGAGTTTTTTATGCGCCCGGTTAGGCGAACAGTATATACCCTTATATGTTCTGACATAGCAGATAGCGAAGCTGCACGTATTTATCTATAACCGCTGCAGCGTCCATTCCATAGAATCACCAGAGAACATATACGTGATGCACTTAAGCAATTATAATGCCTTTCAGTATAGTACAAAGGGCAAATAATGTATTTGAATGTAAAAATGGCCACCCAACCAATGTCTAATTCTGCCTTTAGTTTCTTTATCAAAAGTGAGCTTTAAGTTGAATTTCATGGCTAGAGAAATACCACCATATCTGTTTAGGTTCTTCCTCACAGCATTTATACAAAGCAACTTAAAAGGGAACTTAAAATGTCTTATAGCTGTTTCGTAAGATTCTATTTTGCTAACATGCATTATTATTTCATAGAGGAAGAGGTCAGTATCTGGATGTTATTTATGAATATCTTTAATGAAGCAAACATATTTATAAGTAACTTCAAGACGTTTTGTTTTTTAATTAATAAATTAAAAAGTTAATATATTTCTAAAACGCATGAAGTTGATTTCTACTAAAATGATTAAAACTATAGAATTTTTATTTATGAAAGTTAGAAAAATCCACACTTCTGACAGCATAAAAAAAAAACGAGTGGGGTGGGGTTTCAAAGGCTTATATTTTAAAACGTCAGATACGTAACGTGTGCATTAACAACGGGATAACGGCAGAAATATTTTATAGCATTCGGGGGTATTTTAGTCACTTCAACTTTGTGCCTCAATACCGCGTTTTTGCATACTAGCAGCGCTCAGAAGTGTTGTGTAGTCGTCCTTTAACACCTCATAGCTGAGTGAATAAAGGGTCCCTTCCTTTTTTATATATTAAATTGCTTTGGTTTTAAATGCAATTGTTATGAACAGGCTGAAGTATAACAGGGTGAAACAGAAAAATGATTGTGCATAGTACACGCATTCAGTAGTAATAATTCAAGCAAAAATCAACTACATGTAACGTCGTTCCGATTTCAAATCGTTTAAAAAAAAAAAATATGCATGACAAAACTTAAAAAAAAACAAAAAAAAAAAACTTTTTTTTCCCGCAAATCAGATGTTCCGTTATCATGTTTGTTTACAGATATGTGAACAGAATGCAGATTTCGAGCACATTCACGGTAATACCGCTATTTGCATGTAACTTCTATCCACCTGTTTTGTCACATACAAAATGAGGCTTATGTACAAAAACTACACTCAAGGGCTGATGACTGCGTTTCATTATTACCGAGAGTGTCTCAAACATGTCAAAGCGGTGAACTGTTGTTTACAAGATTACACGCAGAAGCATAGTCTCAGTACTTCATGGTGAACACGCATCTCGACTTTGTTTTGGCTCTGTGGTGGCAATGATAGTTGTGTAGTGGTTTCAATTTCAGTCAGACAGGAACATGGGGTGGGGGGGGTTTAGGACGGTCACTGACGTGACCTCGCTTGGGATGAGTTACTCCGGTCCGACAGTCTGTATTTGGTAGCTTCCAGCACAGTAGAAGTGTTTCATACAGCTCTCATAGTGGTCTTAGTGCATTAGTTTGGTCAAGCATCTCCTGGTACTAGTGTTCAATTTATTGTTGATAAACGAGGGGTTTGCCATATCATAGACGAGGCTAGCCGATACTCCACGAGTCGTTTTGATTTCATAATTCAGTATCGTGTCTACACGGGGCACGCAAACTGCAGGTTTTTTCCTTAGAACATGTTCTTTGTGACTTTCATTTTTGATATTTGATCAATGTATCTATGCCATACTAGTTTTGATTTTTTGGTTATTTTCGAGAAATTGTATTGTAAATGTTTCTAATAAAACAAACTGAATAATCTGTCACCGCTACCCTGAATTCTGTTGCTCACACACCTGATGATTTGAAACAAAACTGATTTTATTTATGTACGTTATTAAAACACACAGTAAACTCCACAAGTTAACAAAAGGAGGATAAAAATCACCAAAAAGTTTAAAAACAGAAGCGTTCACGGGTTCCCACGGTCACAGAATTTTAAAATCGCCTGGAAAAGTCATGGAAATTAATAACATTTCAAACAGCTCATAAATATTTCATCAACTAGAAATTGCTCTTTGTGGGTGCAATCTCTATATACGATGAATTTTCCTTATCCGGTATTCAAGAACGACTGGAAAGGTCATGCGGAAGTCACTGGTCAAAAGATGTGGGAACCCCGTAAAAAAGACAAGTTTCCAAGTGTCTACTTAAAATCTGTTCACCCAAGTTTTAAAAACCAACAGCTGATAACCCATTCACGATCACTGAAAACGTATAAATGTATTTGTAGTATTCAGAGCCTTTGTTCAGGAGTCCCACTGGGAAAAGAACAGGCACGATGACAGAATCTTCCCAAAGCAGTAATTATCAACGACTCCAGCTAAACGGCTGATATTCAGCATAACAGATTGATGGCATTAGCATAAATCTTACAGGCAAGGCATTTAGGGAAGCACCTCGTGTCTTTAAACAAACGACAAGACGTAAAGCCGAAAACACGACCCCAGCTGTCCCATCCTGAGGCAGGGAGGATCTAAACGCCGCAGAACACATATGCAAAGATAAAACCGCACCAAAGCCGTAGAAGACAGAAAAGCCAGGACAGAGAGTGAGATCTCGAGAGACCTGCTGATCTTCGGGTTACATGTAGCAGATAACAAGGGTGGCCAGCGAGGAATTCACTTCCAGTAAGAAAACCTCAGCAGTACATCACAAGCCATCAGTTCCCCTGCCTTGCAATATAATATGGTCAATGTACCCAATCATAGAAGCTCCTCTTAGTGAACTGCGTCCCACCTGCCGCTATTAAAGCTATTAGTCAAAGACAACACCCAGAAACCAGCTAAAGCAAAACTAATCATGCAAATTTCCATCATAATAAAATCGTTAAGCAGAAAAAAAACATCTGACCCGCATCTGTACTCCAAGTAGGGATGGGAATCGTCGGGATTTAAAGAAATAGTTCACATAAAATCAAAAATTGTGTCCTAATTTGAGTAAATTATATGACAATAGGATAGGATAGGAACTATTTCTTTATGATACTGGCATCTTAATTCATTTTTAATCATTTAAAGTTAAAAATTCAACAATGCAGAATGTTTGAAAATGGAACAAATAATAAATTAATATAATTATAAGAATAATAAATGATCATAATTTTTAGGGGGAAAAAAACACCACACAAGTGACAAGCATACCACAAATGGTGTGTTTTCATACTTTTAAATGTTTGGAAATAAAAAATAATATGCCTAAAAGTTCAATGCCGATTTTAATGCACAGCTGAGAATAAATAAGATGCATCATCATGACAACAAAAACTTTAAAGTGGTTCTATTTTGCATATTTTATTATGCATAAAATAGCAGATTTAGAATGCACAAGTTCAAGAACCGTTAACCAAATCAAGTGCCATAGAAATAATCAGATAATTTAAGAACTAGTCAACGATTCCCAACCCTAAATCTAAAAATATTATACTCTTATTAAACACTACAGCGCATACAGCCATTAACTTAAACTATTAACATTACTCTGATCCACAGAAAACACTCCCAGCGCTTGTACAAATGAGTGCCATGACTGGAAGGAGAAACCCTTGAGAAATTCCAATCAATAATCTAGTGATGGATAAAAGCATGACAAAAAAGAAAGCAAAAAAAAAAAAAACACCACAGAATAACAAGATCATATTTGCATTCAATAAATACAAAAGATGCCATTACAGTGCAAGAATTGAGCGAACAGGCGGCTATGATGACCACAGTTTGAATTTCTCAGGTGTTGAGATGCATGGAAAAGATGGCAGACTACTTCTGCGCTGGCACACTAAAGGAAAAAAAAAATATGATTTCACAAGAGAATCCCCATTGTGATCAGAAACCATTCGAGAGATACTTTAAAGAAGCATTATGCATTCTAAGCACTTTTTCTTGTTCTTCAGCCCATTGTTTGTAAGCAGACTGTCTGTGGCAAAAAGTGCAGGAATAAAATAAAAAGAGCAGCCACGTCTGAGCGTCCCAGCTAACTGCTCATTTCTAATTAGTCTGAAACATGAAGCATGGCCTCTCAGTTCTGAGAAAATCCTTGTTCCATTCACTTTTCAACATCTCTTGCTCTCCGATTTTGAAGATTATTACTCACTTATTCTGGGCATAACTAAGCAAGTCTGTTACATATGTTAAGCACATCACGTGCAGGGAATACAACAGGCATGGTCAACCTTGCAGCCCAGCCCAACAAAGTTGCCGATTTCCCCCGGATCCCATGGTGGCGCTGCGGCAGCTCAGTTATTCTGACAGCAGGCGCCCTGCTTGCCCGAATTCTGTGTGGGCTGCACGGTAATGGGAACCACTTTTGAGCTGGGTGAGAAGCCGTCATCACCACGCCCTGACATCTGCCTCTGGGACACGATACGGTAGATTTCTGTGTAAGAGAGAGGCAGGAGACAGAGATTGGCATGATGGAGGGTTGCCTGATAAATGTGATCTTTCAGGTTTGTTACTGACAGTGCAACAACTTCAGCTACGGTTCATTATGACGCATAGAAATGAACAGTGTAACTGTGTAACACGGTGTGGCTGAAGAGAGGTATTTCCCAGGCCAAACAAAAAAAAAAAAAGAAAAACTGCAAAAAAGCAAACCACTATTTCTGCGTGGCAAACTTTTAAAGTTTGACCTCAAAACACAGTTTTCATTCATTCACAGGAAAAGCAGAGGATATCTGTGGCATGGAGTCTGACGCCATCTAGAGGTTATACTTAATAACATACAAAAACACCCTGGAATCTCACAAAAACTGTCAAGAAATGTCTTATGTAAAATAGATATTTTTCCTTAGAGGAAAAAAAAAATAAAGAAAAGAAAAAGAAAATCCTGTTTTTTAGGTCACTTTTAATTAAGCAGATTCTCTCAACCCCAAACTCTCATTACTGTAATCTGACAAAATAATTCTATTATTTAAATTATTTTTTAAAGCAATTGTATTTTTATGCTTTATTTTTTACTGTATTACAACAAGTGTTTAACCTTGTAACAGTGGGAAACAAATTATGTGCCTAAGCATTTTTTTGCTGATGCATATACTGTACATTTTATGCATATTTTAATATGCATAAAATAGCATAGATTTAGAATGCATAAGTTGAGCAGAATTGAATGTCTGAAAAATTCTATCTAAAATTAAAAATTCACAATGTTTGAAAATGTCTTTTATATACTAAATTATGCATAAATACTTTGCTATTTAAATACTATTCTTGTCATTACAATAATGAGAATGAGAATGTTCTTAATAAAAATGACTGGTACATGTTCTTCACAGTTTTCACGAGATTCACCTCCAAAAGCTTTGTGATATTCACCCTTCTAAATGATTTGCTCAAGACTGACCTGTAAGAATGGTCTGAAAGGCAAGTTCAACATTAGAAGAGTCCAGCGCTGAGGTCTCCAGGAAAGAAAGTCCATGCTTCTCTGTAAAACACACACAAAAATATAAATTATATTAACTAAACATAGCTTCCCAAATACATTATCACAAAAAAAAATAATTGTATAAACATTTAGATAGAACATAGACCAGCTAGCAAGCACAATTTCTGAGATTAACAAGTAGTATGCACTATAAACAAAAATCATTACTGCATTCAGTGCTCA
The DNA here is from genome assembly GCA_004124795.1 of Poropuntius huangchuchieni. Taxonomy (NCBI): domain Eukaryota; kingdom Metazoa; phylum Chordata; class Actinopteri; order Cypriniformes; family Cyprinidae; genus Poropuntius; species Poropuntius huangchuchieni. The sequence goes on along the minus strand of SCHK01425028.1, from coordinate 10,814 downwards.
AGATAACTAAGAAAAAGGTTAACAGCAGGTATCACAAACCACAGCACCAGAAACACCAAAGTCATGGTTTATCAAGGGCAACGTGTATCTTAAATGCACTGTAATACACTTAGGATTAAAATATTTGCCAAATGTTAACGTAAATACAACAGAACCATGGTATGAAGCTGCACTTGCCAATTACCACCCTAACACAACAATGGAGACAGCAAAATATGCGGACAGCATTGTGACTTGATTGTTAAATGGAATGCATTACACATAAATGAATAATGCTAAATCAACATTGCCTAAAAATAGTTTACATGATGCCCCATCATTTTACTAACAGTACTGCTTAAAAAGGTTACAATGCAGCATTCAACTTCTCAGAGCTCAGAGAAATGGACATACAAACATATTAATTCCTGACCATGTGATTAAAAATCTGAGACATTCAAACTGAAAAAAAGACCTGTAATTTAAACACTTCAGCCAACAGGCCTTGAATACTACCAGCACCTCTGTGACCTTCAAAGTTATTTTGCAATTATTTAGTTAACTACTGTTTTTAGGTGTCATTCTTTTAGGTGTCGTTCTCGAGTAGCTACATTTCACACTAGCTAATAAAGTCCTCACAACACTAACCTGCAAATGCTTTGGCTTCATCCATAGGAACGGCCCTCAGATGGCGCAGGTCACTTTTGTTCCCTACTAACATGATGACAATATTGCTGTCAGCATGATCCTGCAGCTCTTTCAGCCAGCGCTCGGCGTTTTCATAGGTCAGATGCTTGGCAATGTCATACACCAGCAGGGCTCCTACGGCACCTCTGTAATACCTGTAAGCACACACACAGACTTTGAAAAAGGCATTCATTATTCAGAAACTAGAAGACACGCAAATAACACATTTATTCCACAATCTAAGGTGCCCAATAATAGTGTGATTGCCAAGGAGTATTTGGCTGGTCATGTGAAATAAAACTACTGTTATTAAAGTCGTTATCTTATCTGAGTGTACATCATTAGGGGCCAAACGGTGTTGTTTTTTATTATTTAAATACTTCCCACTTGATAGGAGTCTACATCCTCCCATTGTACTATACAATAAAAAGGCAATCTCAAAGGACACAATTATCCAACTTACATTTTAAACAAGAGTGAGTGAAGCCATTTTTAAGGTTTCTGGTGTCAGTGGCTTCCAGCAATTTTAACTATGCAAAAAAAATCTATATTATTTTTTATTTATTATCATAATCATTAATGCAAATGGTTTTAAAATTCACTCCACTTTGTTATTCTTCTAGTTACTTTACACATTTATTTACACACATGTTTTTATTTATATATTATTATTATTATTTTAATAAAATACAATATTTAACTTTTTACACATATCTAGTCAGGGACAGAGTGCAAGCTTGTGCATCTAACATAATTCTGTATTTTTAGCTAAGAAGAATGAATATTTTTATTCTGGTTAATGAACAGTGCTTCTCATTAACTGATTAGCATATGTCTTTGAAGAAATAATTAAAAAAACGTACTATTTTAACTCTATTTTGGCTTTGTTTAAAGTATTGTGAGAGTATTGTAAGATCAATTTTGTCTATCAAGTCACGACAAAAGTGTATATTTTACATGCCTAATATATCTATGTTTTAACCAACAGGCCTAGAAACAAAATTTTGGTTAAAATGATAATTAATTAGCCTTTTTTTACTTCCAGTTCTTGTTAACAACTATAAATCAGTTATAAATGACTATATACAAAATTAATAGGAGTTATTAAGATTGACTGATTTGAAATTCATGTGCTTGGAAAAAAAAACCCCAATACAATAAGAATACTGATTTACCTAATAATTATGCATTGTAGTTTTTACATTTATTGTATTAATTTTATTATTTTATAATTAAATTTATTAATTGAATTTTTTAAAAACTGGTGCACAATTATACCTGTCTTTGAAGACACTTACGCTGATGTGATGGCCCTGTATCTCTCCTGTCCAGCCGTATCCCAGATCTGGGCCTTGACGGTCTTGCCCTCCACATGGATGCTGCGTGTGGCAAACTCCACCCCGATGGTGCTCTTGCTTTCCAGGTTGAACTCATTGCGGGTGAAGCGAGAGAGCAGGTTACTCTTGCCCACACCTGAGTCACCGATCAGAACCACTGCGGATGAAGAGGGCACGGGTGCGTGAGATCAACCGGCTCTACTTTATGGTGCTTTTAAACGCTATTGTGTTTGCTATTGTCCCTGGAGACACACATGACACTGTGAGAGCACTTTCAAGCAGATTCCATTTGAGCGCTTGCAGGAACCGGCCTCCCTTCACCGCACAACAGCAATTAGAATTGAATATTTCACACACAAAGGGTGTGTTTCCACAAAGCTTTCGACAATGAATGAAAAGGGCACGACTGAAGAGCAACTCCCTTTTTCACCCACACAGGTAGACTTACGAAATACTGGGAACGTCTGTGTCTCCCGCTGACAGAGGCAAAAATAAAACTGATATTACTGAGAAATTACATTTACAGTTACGCTACGGTTCAGGTAGCTTAGGGTCAGTAAGATTTTTTAAAGAAATTAATACTTTTATTCAGCAAGAATGCATGAAATTGACCAAAAGTGACAATAAAGACATTTATAATATGACAAAGGATTTCTATTTCAAATAAATGCTGTTCTTTTGAACTTTATATTCATAAAAGGATCCTGAGACAATGCATCACATTTTCCACATAATATTAGGCAGCAAAACCTTTTAATACTGCTAATAATAATAAATGTTTCTTGAGCTGCAAATTAGCATACTAGAATGATTTCTAAAGGATCATGCCATAATAAAGAAAATTCAGCTTTGCATCATAAGAAGAAAAATTCATTTTAAAATATTATATTCCAAAAGAAAAGGCTATTTTAAAATTGTAATAATATTTCACAATATTACTGTTTTTAGTGTATTTGTAATTGATCAAATAAATGCGGTCTTGGTGAGCAGAAGAGACTTAAACACAAAAATCCTAGAGTAGTGTGTGAATTGTTTTTAATCTTTTTTTATTATTATTATTAAATCAGTACAGCCTAGGTGGGCATACTGTAGATAAAAGATAAAGGAACACTTTCATGTAAAATAATAAAACATGCCTCAAGAACATCAAATATTATTTATTTTGATTTTTTAAATGTGAAAGTGAATAAGATTTTAAAGCTTTGTGGAGAGAAAGATTATTAGTTAATGACTTAAATTCCAGTCTATTCATCACACAAAGATGTTGTGTGACTTCAGAAGAACACTTGGAACATGACATGAAGGTGATTAAACAATTACAATTAACATTTTTTATTCAACCTAAACCTGAAATAAATTGGGTTAATGTTGCCAACTCGTCAACATGAAAGAATGGGAACTATAACAGATGCCTCAGCTAATAATATCCGAGTTAGGCATACAGGAATGCACTTTGACAAAGACGTCTGCTTGTTTTAAAGCTGGTGGACAGACATGTTTAAAGATCAGAGCGGTGATTGAACAGCTCAGATTGACTCATGGTCAAACAGCGAAAGGTCCACGGACAGATTAAACACATAGAGGTCAAGGGCAGAACTTTGACTAATGGAAGTGTCAAATTCATGGACATAACCACCGCAGACATCAAAAAGGGTCAGATTAGTAAAAATAATATCATTAGTATTCACTTTAGTAGTCAATTACTAAAGGAAATTCTTAAACATTTACATTTGATCTCCTTCAATCTAAAATAATTGGTTATATATCAAAATAGAATGATCTGAGTGATCTTCTGAATCAAATGAGATTTGATTCATTAGATCAAAAGAGAGTTTAAAGGAGAGTTAAAACCTTCTGAATGCAAACCCATCCTGAGAAGGACCTGATTTATACAGGTCTTACCGGTTTAACTGTACTTTTATTGCTGACACTATTGAAGGAAAACTCTAAATCAATTTCCACACAAAAGACTTTTTTTTCCATTTTCCATGTGACAAGTGCATTAAATGTCCAAACTGTTTGTTTCCACATCTTAAGTTCAAATGTATTATGTATATGAGAATTATAAAATAAAACAAGACACATTAGGAGAATCCAGTCCTGTTGTGCATTACATAATCAATCAAAAAATTGCACTTAGAAATTATTAAAATGTACGATTTATAGCTATATCTTTTGCCCTGCTAATGCATTTGCCCTGTTGGAAAATCCTTATTAAGATGATAGCTCTATTTTGGAAAATGACACTTGCTTCTGCCTGACCTAACATGATTATTATGTGGTTGACCTGCCACCATGACCCAAAAAACCAGCTTGTCCAGCCAAAAGAAGTGTGACCAGCTGTTTTTTTGCTGGTCTAAGGTGGTCTAGCAGCGACTGACCAACTTGGACCTGCTTGAAACAGTAGCAAATCACATCTTACATATGCTAATACGCGTTTTAGGACAGAAAAAGAAGGGAGACAAGCAACACAAGACGACATGCAGGAGCTCATCGTTAAGTGTAGAAGTGCAGTAAGTAACGTGGTGCTCACCTTTAAAGAGATAGTCATACTCGTCCTCTCTGCCCGTCATGGCTTTAATCTTCTTACCGGATTATTAACAAGTCCGTGTTTTCAGATATAAAGACGTTATGCTCTTCTGGAGAACCACAAGGTGCTGTTATATTTACTACGAAGTCAAAGAAACTTTGTTTATGAGACGCATCAGTTGATCACGAGCGCTTCATTACTAAGCGCGCTTCATGCGTTGAAGACTCTCAGAAGCCAAAAATAAAAATACACAATATATTTCCTTCTGTTGACGGTTATATGTAAAGTAATCGTTAAGAAAAATAGGTCCCGAATTAGCCAAAATAACAGCTTATCAACTTTGATACGATGTTGCTGGGCTACGTCAACCAAGTTTCGCCCTGCTGTCTCATCTTAAGGCAAACACTTACGTCATTGTGCTAAGATGTAGCCCCGCCTTTCCGGTGATCTCATTGGCCAACTATCCTGTCTATCACACGCGTGAACCTCTGTGTCCCAATGAAATGTTTGACGGGGCTTCCGTACAGGTGTGTAGTCACAGGTGTGTCTTTCGTCGTTGTCAGGTAATATATAAACACAGAGCGTAATGATACAATCAATAAATGTCTTACAATAAAAATACAAGCTATAATAAAACATGAAGTAGCTGGTCAATACTTTAGAAAAACAGCGTAAAAGAAAGCATGGGGTCACAGGTGTATTTCAGGTGAGCTCTTCCACATTCCACAGTGTGTGGCTTCACTCATGCTTTAACAGAGGATGATGGGACATGAAAATGCCACGTCGGAGGCAATGAGGAGGAAGGGCTGAGGGTTGTGCACCATTCAGTGACTGATATGAAAAATGCCCTTTAAATTCCATTTTAATTACTGAATTTAAAATTAAATTGCATAAATGTATCATTTAAATTTTTATGGGTGTGAATTATCCATATTAGATTATTAGTAATCAGTGTTTAAAAATGAAATATCACTTGTAAAATGAAATATCACATAAATATAAATTACATTTAATATATAATCTTTCAAAATTAAAAAAAAAAAATCTAAAAGAAATAAAAATGTTTGACTAGTACATATAGTAGTACATAAAAGAAGTCTCATGCTCATTAATGCTGCATTTACTACCATAAAAAATTAGTAATAGAAATAATATAATATTTCACAATATTATATTTTATGGTAATTTTAATCAAATAAATGCAGCCTTGGTGAGCATAAGAGACTTGTTTTAAAGTTCCAACTAAGAATTTTTGTATATAGTGGTGTATTCCACAAATTAATATAAATAATCATAATTAATCCAACATTTATGATAGCAAAGAGCCAGCTTCAATTCAAACTGGTCAAATCAACTGATATACCAAGTAATAAATTGAAAGCTTATCCTTACATTCATATTTATTATTCAGCTTATATTGAATAATGACGATTCATAAATGTCTTCTTGTTGTTAGACATTTTGAAAAACTGCACTTGAGATTTATTGTGAAAACAATTCAGACATTTTTCATACATATTTTTGCTTTAATTCTTATTGGAAAATGACATGTATATATTTTCTTTATGTCGTGTTAAGAGCAGCAACTGATAATACCTGCAGCATCAGCATTCATTTATGAAGATAAAAATCAACACTTTGCTTATAAATGCTATATATATATAGATTTTAATAGTCTTAAATAATAAAAACAATTTTCTTAACCATATGTGTGTGGGGTTTTTTTGTCAGTTGTCTTCATGTTGAATAAATCAAATTAAAAACCAAACAGTGAGGATGAACATGCAAATTGAAAAAATATGTTCTTTTCTCCATCTTACAATAATTAAAATGATAATGTTAATTCTCCAGCATCTGTTGATCTTCATAACTTGAGTAAGATGAATAGTTTGTTGTATTCTTCATTTGTAAGTCTCTTTGTATTTAAAAAAAAAAGTCTGTTAAATTAATAAATTTAAGTTAAAAAGAAAAGTTTGGCATGAAATTTCATAAATAACACAAAAAAATCTCCTACTGAGAGGGAACATTTAGGGAAAACACATTAAAATGAATTAAAATGGACATTAATCCTTGAAAAACCTGACAAACATTAAAATGTCTTTTACTTGTTACATAATATTTATCAATACAAATATGGCTATGTCAGTTAATGAAATGAATTTCCTTTTGTTTTTTGTTTTTTTATCATACTCGTTCTTTCGTAATGATAGCTCTACTGTACAAGCTGAATTCACAACTCCTTTATGCCCCTTGTGAAGTCCTGGAATGTTCTTTCACAGGTTCCTACAGCAGGCCTTCTTTTCTTCCTGTGCGTCATCTGCCGCAGCTTTAGGCTGGGATAATGTCACAGCATTGATAGAGCCTCGGGTCACTTCTTTGCTGCTCACCTTTTTATGGATTTCTGAAAGAAAGAGATCAAATAATGACAGCACAATTATGATAATGAAGTGCTTACACTATTTCAAGCCTGACTGAAGAGGAGAAATCCAGAGGGCAAGGAACACATGTAAAGTACATGTAAATACGGTATGATGTGTTCAGAATAAACAGTAGCTACCTGTAAGCACAGTGTTGAACGCTGCCTCGACGTTTACTGACTCCAAAGCAGAGGTTTCCATGAACAGAAGACCATTCTTTTCTGTAAAAAAGAATGATAATATGAATATCAAGATTAACTTTGTTTGCTAAATGATATATAGTATATACATGCTAAGAGAAGTCTGTAAAAATACTGCACAATGTACTATGAAGGAACATTCTGTACTGATTTTTTACAGATTTTTGTTTAGTCCATCATTTGAATTATGCTTTGCATTGTGTAGTGTTTCAGGGTTTAAGGAAATGTCTGTAAATTTAACAGAAAACGTAATTTTATGCAAAGGATGTTATCCATTTTCTACTGACTTTTTTTTCCTACAGTGCGGTTTCACTGTTTAAAAAATAGACTGTAAATATAAAATGTACATTTGTTTACTTTTCCGCATGCAATGCACTGCAAAATTCAAAATACCTTCAAAGTTCCATCATGTTAATACAGTGCATTGTGCCTGATTACATTTTTATGAAGTTTCTTTAGAGTGAAGGTGTTTTTTCTTTTAATGACTGGACATTTATATGGGTTTCATGTGGCTTATCTTACTGTCAGGAGACGAATATAATATAACAAATAATATAAAATAGAATATAAAAAAGATTGCAATGCCAAACATAAATTTACTATCAAAAATGGTGGTAATCAAATCAAATTATAAAACTAACTATTCAGTTTATCTTTTAAAATATAGTCAAACAAAAATGTAGTAATTCATTTCATTATTAATAAATAAAATGATATTTATTTTTAATTAAAACATGGATGATGCATTTTAATATTCCTTAAAAGTAAAGTTTAATAAATGTTATTATTAATATTGTTAGCGTTCTACTGTGCAGTAGTAATAATTTTATAATTTCAAATTAGAAAGAACATTTATTGAGGCATGTTGTAGTGAAAACCTTTGAGTTTATGTGTGTTTTAATAAAATGTATTATTATTATTATTAACGTTGTTGTTGTTGCTATTATTATTTCTTGGAGAAGTACATGCTACTGTGCAATAGTATTATATTTGTAACAATTTCTTCAAGTTAGGCCAAACTTTTATTTTGAAGGGTTGTTATGAAGCCTTTTGAGTTTCTCTGTGCATAAGCCTGTACAATATAATAAGCCATCTTCAGTAATGACCTGCAAAGTCCTTCGCGTCTTCTGTTGGAACAGACCGTTCAACTGCCAGGTCTGTTTTGTTGCCCACAAGCATCACTACGATATGTGGATCTGCATGATCATAGAGCTCCTTCAGCCAGCGCTCGGCACTTTCATATGTCAAGTGCTTTGAAATGTCATAGACTAGTAGAGCTCCAACCGCTCCTCGATAATATCTGAGATACAGGAAAAGAGATCAGATCAAATCAGATAACTCGATTTACTTCCTTTTTTAAATGAACAGAACACTCATAAAACATTATGTCATAAGCAAGATTACATAATAAATATGGTGTAGAACAACAGGTGAGAAATGAATTGTTTAGCAATGGGTGGTGAAACATGATGTGATACTTTTTTCTCAGTTTGCTAAAGAATAGATGATTGACATTTTACATACAGTCAAAAATGTATTTGCATACAAACATATTCAGAGTATGAGTGAACTACTTAAAGGGACAGTTCACCTAAAATTCTGTCATTCTGTGAAATGCGGTTCAATTAAAATAAATGTCATTATCTCCATACAGCGAAAGCGAATTTTGTTTATAGTTTTTAATAAATGTATATTTTTGCATTAGATTGATTAAAAGTGATTGTAAAAACTTTCCCATTGTTACAATACATTTCTATTTGTATTTGTGAACATTATATTCATTAATGAATACTGAAAAATTGTATCCAGGTTTCAATTCTGATAATAATAAGAAATGTTTCTTGAGAAACAAATCTGCATGTCAGAATGATTTCTAAAGGATCATGTGACACAGAAGACTTGAATAATGATGCTGAAAATTCAGCTTTGCATCACAGAATAAATTACACTTTAAAATATAAAAAACATTTTAATATGCAATAATATATTACAATATTACTGTATTTTTAATTAAATAATACAGCCTTGGTGAGCAGAAGAGACTTTTTTTTTAAACTTAAAAAAAAAAAATATTCACACCTGCCCCAAAAATAGTGTTTATAATGTAAATAAGAAATGAAAATAATTAACTACATTAAAATAAATCTAATAAAAGTTATTTGTTTATTTATTTATTTATTTTTTGAGCTCACACCTATGGCTACTATTTCCTTTTATGAAAAAGTGTTTTATGTTCCACAGAAACAAGAAAAACACAACATGAGTAATTGACAAACTTGTAATTTTTGGGGAACTATGGGCATTTGTCCTTGTTTGGCACCACCATTTGTCAGGTACTTCAATGTTATATCATGTTGAACTCACGCAGAAGTGATGGCCCGGTACCGCTCCAGTCCGGCTGTGTCCCAGATCTGAGCTTTGATGGTGAGGCCATTTAACTGCACAGTTCTTGTGCTGAACTCCACTCCGATGGTCGTCCGGCTGTCATGATTAAACTCATTCTTGGTGAACCGTGACAGCAAGTTGCTCTTGCCAACGCCAGATTCTCCAATAAGAACCACTGCAACAAAATACATATAAGTGCACAACCATGAATGTCCTGGCCCTGTGATGAAGGGGGCCCAAAAGCGTTCTCTTGGCATAGATTAAGCATTTGTCACAGATTCCATATTTTTTTTGTTTTGCAACACCACTGCTTGGTGTATTAAGCAACATTAACTTGTGTAAAATCAGTGATTAGTTGTGGATTAAAATACAGCCACTCACAAACTCATGATGTAATTTGTTACAATGTCATGTTTGTTGTCTTGAACTTTTGTGGCAAGTAGCTAATTCTTCAACAACAAGTGCAACATTATAAGGCAACACATGAACTATACAATCACAAATCTGCATCCTTATTACAAAATTGTCTTGTTTATTAAATCATGAGACAGAAGCAGGCCTGATCCTCATATTCTTTTGTCAAAACAAACCAACACTGGATGAACAGTACATCCCAGTATAGCACTCCTTATGAAAACCAAGCTAATTGCAGGTGTAAACAGAAATGACTCAAACATGTTGGGAGTACAATCAACACTCCACCCATGCAGGACTATTATGACATTTCTTTGATTGGAGTTAATTTATTATAGTATGTCAGGAGAGGGAGTATTACAGGCATAAAAAAAGAAAAACAGTATTAGAAAACCAGAAACATACAAGGTTAAAGCATATTATAGAAAATAATATATAAAGGAGTAGTTCACCCAAAAACAAAAATTTGCAGAAAAAGGTACTCCAAGGCTATCCAAGATATAGATGTTTGTTTCCTCATCACAACAAATTTGTAGAAATTTTACCATTCCATCACTTGCTCACCAATGGATCCTCTGCAGTGAATGGGTGCCGTCAGAATGAGAGTCCAAACAGCTGATAAAAACATTACAATAATCCATACAACTCAGCGTGTTTGTAGGAAACAAATCCGTCAAGGTGTTTTAACATTAATCCTTCACTTCTGGCTAAAATGCAAGTCTATAATGTATAACAACTGATCTACTAATGAAAAGGTCCATCTTTTTGTGTCCTTTCATATCAAAATCCAACCAAATATATGTCCAGAATTGCATTACTTGTGCATTATTGTGATGTTTTTATCAGATGTTTGGACTCTCATTCT
>SCHK01425025.1:0-13740 GCA_004124795.1 Poropuntius huangchuchieni | reverse complement strand
ATAATAATAAGAAATGTTTCTTAAGCACTAAATCAGCATATGTGTTTTGAGTTTTGAGCATGAGTGTTTTCTGAAAGATCACTTGACACTGAAGACTGGAGTAATGGCTGCTGAAACTTCAGCTTTACAATCACAGGAATGAATGATTAAAACAAACAAACAAAAAGGTTATTTTAAATTGTAATAATATTTCACAATATTACTGTTTTTATTGAATTACCTATTATTAAATGTCAAGATACATTTTAGTTTTATTCTCAGAATTGCACAGACAGGATGATCACTGTGATCACTGACTGACCTTCATCTGGTTCTCCAGCTCCACCATGTCTCTCTTCTCCATCAGTTTGTACAGAGGCACAAGCTCACTGAAGCCCTGAGTCACTGGCATAATCTCAGTTTCTTTGCTTAGGTATAGTGTCAGGTCTAAAGCCTTATCCAGTGGAAGCTTACCAACGCTGTCCAGAACACATGGAGGAAGAATGTTTTTAATCAGCCAGGGCATGGGAACTTGCCATTATTATTGCATGATCTGCAGTACTTCAAATTTACTTGTTTGACTCCTGAGTCCTGATACATTTTCATCCCACTGACCAATGAGAGCACATACTGTACGCAGATGAATGAGGACTGACCTGACCAGCTGGAAGGCGTTGTTGATGAGGCTGGCCCGGTCATTGCTGCTGAGCGCTGTGTGATTGTGTTTGAGCAGCGTGATGAGGTCATCCCAGCCAGAACCCTCATAGTGCACAATGTAATATCCACTCATGTCCACATTAAACTTGATCCAGTCCACCTCCTCCGGCAGATACAGAACATCTGTGACGACATACACAACAGATCTGTTAGAAATCAGTGCTACAGTGTTCTATGGATGTTCTTTCAGTCACTGCCATTTGCCATTAATGTAAATGATTATCAAAACAATATATAATATTATTTAATAATATTAGCACAAAATTAGTAATATTATTAAATAATTCTATTAAAACCAATACCTGTTTTGGTCTTAAGCAGGAAGCGGTGCACTGTGGTTGAGTCGCTGGTGATGTAAGTCAATGGAACGTGCCACAGAAAGCTGTAAGATCAAGAATTTACAACCAAGTGTAAAAAAAAAAGTAAACTGAAGAGTTTGAAAATAAGTCAAAAATCTTTATAAAGTCCCATGTTCACAAAGAGGCAAATGGAATTTATTTGATTTTAGCAAGAGTTCACGATCACTGGCAATGTGTCTCCTGTGAGATACTGTTGCTGAATGTCTGCATGGCAGAGACATTTGTTACTGTGAGTAATTTTACTTTGTAAATGATTTATATCTGTGCACATCGAAGGATATCATTCTAAAAAAAAACGGTAACACTTTACTTGAAGGGGTGTGCATAAGACTGACACGACACCTTCATAATCATGACATGACACATGTCATGAATATGAAGGAGGTTTTATGCAAGTTCATGACAACTGTCATTAAGTGTCATTCACTCAGTTATGTTGTTTTTAATGCAAAGATGACATTATCTGACCTAACCCTAACCTAATCCTATCCCTACCCTTACCCCTTACCCTAGTCCATAATAAAGACATATCAAACAATGTCATCTTTGAATTAAAAACTACATAACTGAGTGAATGACACTTAATGAAAGTTGTCATGAACATGCATAAAACCTCCTTCATATTCATGACATGTGTCATGTCATGATTATGAAGGTGTCATGTCAGTCTTATTCACACCCCTTCAAGTAAAGTGTAACCAAAAAAACTGTGTCAAAAATTGAGTGACTTGGATTCATACATTGATGATAATTTATCTTGTTCACAATATGTATGAGTTACTGCTGCCCCACTGTTTTAGCAGCAACAAAACTAACATCTTATTTTGACTGGCAATACATCCCAATTGCAACAGCATTTTTAAGCCTTTGGTGTTGTCCAGCTGGCAGTCAAAAAATGATGTTTTTTTTTTTTTCAATTAAATAAATGTACTATAAACTGTTGTAAATCTTGAATGATTTGGAAGCAGACTTAACTTTGGTCTCTTTTTAAAGAAGACGCTTGATCGATTAGTGCTAAAGTGAAAAATGATTAAAAAGTAAAAAAAAATGTTTATTATTATGACAAATGCACAGAAATAATATTTTTAAATGTTATATTAAATTTACTCTGAAACTGCAAGAGTTGTGTTCCAAATTTGAGGTTGATTCCTTAAAAAAAAAAAGTTTTCAGTAAGATTTTGTTTGGGCACAGTGCCTAACATTTCAAACAATACATGTGACAATTTTTTTCAGTACCGTATAACCTTTTCAAATCATGTCCATGATTTTATTTTTGGTGTGTTTAAATGACTGTACAACACCAGAGGGCTAAAAGTATAAACCCCGAATAAATTATATATAAAAATAAAATCATAAAATCTGTATTACAACCATAAAAATTTTTATATTAATATTAAACCTGGATGTTTGCGAGGGGTCATCACTCTTGAGGTAACGCTCTTGACTTAGTCTGACTTCGCGACCTTTGACCTCCACCGTAATGAGTGGAAAGCCCTCCTGCAATGTCCACGTCTCCATCATAGCCTTAACATCCAGCTCATCCTCAGAGTGCCATTTCTAAACGATAAAATATCACAGAAATACATCACAACACCACTTAAATACAGGGTAAAGAGAGTTCACATTAATGATTAAAGTAACCCACAGAAGCTCCAGAGTCTGAGACAGAGCGCCGGCAGGACTCATCACCCTTCAGTCTGCCTTCATCCAGACCATCAGAGTCACACACCTAGAACAGAGACAGACACTGAGACAAGCCTTGTTAACACTCACTACTATATCATGAGACATTTTGATCCTGTACTTCTAAAAACTTTGTGAAATTTTGTGAGCAAAAAGGTCCATTGTTAATAGTGTAGCAAGAAGCACAGCTCACAAAGAAGTTTTTTTTAAAACAAGCAGCTTTTTGTTGGATAATGTGGAACATACAAAATTTTGCTTAACCAACTATGGTTGCATGGAATGATGACTGATGACTGGATTTCACCCGGGAAACTTAACAGGTAAATGTGAACACAACTAATGAATTATAAGAAAGCCCACACAGTTTACTGCAGAGTTCTATGCATCACACATGTAATTTGTACTCACATTGGTCAGACTTTCCCACAGGTTACTATTGACCGTATTCTGGTAACTGTAGCGTTTTAGGTATTTCACAATGCCCAATTTAAACGCATCTGGGGTCAGAAACTCTCTCAGCATGTTCAGAATACAAGCCCCCTGAAATGACATAACCAATTGTAAAATGGTTTTGAAAGAGTATAACAAGAGAAGCATCTTTCACAGGAAAACTTTCCAAAGTTTTATTATGCACCTTGTCATAGGAAACATCATCAAACATTTCCTGTATCTGAGCAGGGTTCTCCACCGGTGTCGACACTGGGTGAGAGGAGCTCAAGGAGTCTACCTCCATGGCCTCAAAACACTTGCCTAAGAAATAATCCTCCTGTGGCACAAAGAAAACGAGGCTTTGTATTAGCAAAGATCTTCATCCAGCTCATGCAGAGTGCTGCTAAATTTATAATTATGAAAACAAAATGCCAAAGGAAAATAAAGGTATAACAGTTCTTCAGCAAGTGCCATCAATTTTACAAAAACGTACAACTTGCAGTTCAGGATTGGTGATGTTGACAGACACAAACTCCATGAACTTGGCAAAACCTTCGTTCAGCCACAGATCATTCCACCACTGCATGGTCACCAGGTTTCCAAACCACTGACAAGAACATACAAGGAATGAACAATTCATTAATTAAGCAACATGTGGAATAATTACTAGAATACATGCTGTAATAGTTCACCTGATGGGCCAGTTCATGGGCGATGATCATCGTGATGCCCAGCTTGTCAGAAGCAGAAGACTTGTGTGGGTCAAAAAGAAGGGCTGATTCCCGGTAGGTGGTCAGACCCCAATTCTCCATCGCTCCAGACTGGAAGTCAGGGATGGCAGCAAGATCTACAGAGTAGATTATATAAATGATGAACCCAGAAATCTGTCTTTCGCATTTTATGTGGTAGATGAAATGCCTATGTGGAGCTAACCTTGTTTGGGTAGAGGGTACGGAATGTCAAAGTAGTCATCATAGAAGTCAAGCAGCTTCACTGCAGCGTCCAGAGCAAACTCTGCCTGGTCAATCTTCTCTGGCACAGCATACACTGAAATCTGAATTCACATCAAATAAATACATTTATGAAGCATCACAAAAAGTAATAACTGATGGAGGTGGGATCTTATGGTACATAAGTGCTTGGTTTGGTTTTAATGATGTAAGACGGATCATCTTCTAACCTGGACTCCATGCTGACTCGTCTTGCTGATGGACAGAAAATCAGAGACAATGAAGGCCACCAGATATGTGCTCATCTTAACACTCACATCAAACTGGTCCTCAAACAGGCCGCCTGGTAGCTCTAATGTTCTCAGCTGGAGTGAAGAAAAAAAAAAGAGTAGGCTCAACAGAAGAATCAGAGTCTCCAACGGCAGATTAATAGTTCATGCACTTTATGATTTATTCAGGTTTTAGTCAGAAAAAAGCAGGATTGATCAATGGAGGTTATATGGATATTATAACAACACCTTAGGCATGTTTGAGAGGGCAATATGCTTTGCTTCTCTGCGAATCCGCATGGAATAGTTGGCTTTGAAGGCAGGTTCATCAAAACAGGGAAAAGCTGCCCGGGCACTAGTCGGCTCAAACTGTGTGGAAGCCACAACCCTGGGAATGTGAATGGGGCAACATCAGAATTTTACTTGTAAAAAATTATAAATCACTTTCAGAGCCACTCAGAGAGATATTGGCTGTTTACATAAGGGTTCTCACCTGAGGTCTCCCTTGCTGGTGCGATATGTGCTTTTGTAAAATCCATGAAAGCTCTCAGAGAGGTTGGCGGCAAACTCCAGTTGAATTGAATATACATGGCCTCTCTTCAGCACTGCATGCTCAGACATAAGTGCAATTTGCTGGAAGTATGGGTACTCTAGCACCTTCAGGGCATGTAGCTGACCTATGTCTGAATCTAGCAACCTTGCATTGGAGATTTGAAGATCCTTGCTGTGCAGTATGATATTCTTGGTGTTTTCGTGGACCTCAATTTGGATCTGCACCATTCCAGTAAAGTCTAAACTTGTGAGGTTGGGGTGGATAAGGAGATGGTAATGAAGGGGAGATACTGTGTCTGGAAGTCTCATTTTGTTCCATGGGAATGGTTCTCCATTGGTTGACGTAGGGAATGAAGTGGACTCTTGAGTGACTGCAGCCCAGAGGTGAATGGGCAAAACTATGAGATTCATAAGCAGAGCAAAGCTAGTCATGGCTGCCCAGTACTACACTGTAGAGAAAAAGGAGGAAAATGTATTATAAGCTCCGATAATACAACACAAGCTCATAAGCTCAATATAGGCTTGCTTACTTTGAGCGAGTTCTGTTTTCACCTTTGTTTAAAAAAATAATTATGTGAGAAAGTGTAAGTTAGAAAAATGCACTTATATACACTGCATATCCTTGTAGAAATCTAATTTCTCCGAAGTAAAGCCAAATGTTGCACTTTTACTGATCGATTACGTATAGTAATAAGAGTGTTTATTGTAATTTCACTTGTCCAATGTCTCTTAGTTGCGCATATGATTCTGCTCATAAAAACATAATCATTTGCCGTTTCGCACGTGTTAAGGATGTCATCAACAGATTTATTAAAAAGATCCGACTCAAATGAAACGGCGAATGCGTTAGCATTTGTAGTTGGAAATAATCTTTTGATCAAATTCGCGGTAAATTTAATGAAAAGTCTACATTCGGTTATGCACAACACCAACGTCGTGTACAGTGATGTAAACCGAAACAGCACTGCGCGTGCAATACGCTTAACCAAACGTCATCTGTACCGCATTGTCACGTGCCAGAGATAAAGTTCAAGTTTATTTTTATATCATAGAATACTTACGATAACGAACTACGCTTTTCAGTTAAAATCCTCGATACGTTCAAAAATGAATCCAGGTTTGGTTCAGCTGAGCATTCAAATCAATGAATGTGAAAGTGAAAATACTTCAACATTTGCATCATGGGAAGTTTTTCAAATTAAAGGCGCTGCTCTAACCTGTTAGCTGTATGGTTTAATTATATATTTAAGGTTACACTATAAAATAAATACAATCAGTATGTAAAGTCGCATTTAAAGTGAAGTAATGCATGTATACGCATGTTGCCAGATCCTCCCCCACAGATCCCCAGTCAGTGAAAATGAATCTGAACCTCCAAAAACCACCTGGAAGACTGTACACTGTAATATTGTAATTGAATGAATGAGCATAAATAAGCATATGAGCATGGCATGAATAAGCATACCTCAAGGGAAATTCTGTTTTGGTAAATATATATATATATATTGTATATATATATATATATATATATGTTGGTAGTTGTCATTGGTTGTGTATTGGTTGTGTATATGTTGGTAGTTGTCATTGGTTGTGTATTGGTTGTGTATAGTCCTAATACATTTTTGGACACATTGTAATTGCAAACATGAAAAGCTGCAGAATGGGACAAAGTCTTTCAATTTCTTTCAGTGTAGGTGGAAAATATGACTTTTTGTGGTGGTCATAACATGTGACAGTCAATGCTTATAAACTCAGTGTGCATTCATGTAGATGTATGACTAGAACATGTAGTTTTACAGTTAACCCAGAGATAAAGTCCAAAATAACATTTCACTGAAAGCATTAATGAGTAAACTTTATGGTTTAGCTGAATCTCTCTTATCAGGAATAGGAATTTTGGTGAGCAGTACAATGACAAAACACTGACCTTCATCCATGTGATCTTGACACTTGTCACGCCCTCCTACCCACCACTGTCATCACAGGCTATATTAGAGAAGCACAAGGCTGGTTGGACACGTTCAGTAGGTGCACTGAGGCCTCTGACAAACCAACACTATGCTTAAGGAGGTGTTGTTGGGTGTCCTCACAGGAGCAGTGGCTTTGACTATAGGGATTCTGCTGGGACACTTCGCCATTGACAAGGGCAGTTCGGTGCCAGACTGGGTCCAGGATGCATCTCGTGATGTGGACGAAAGTATCATTGAGAAATTCCTTGCAGAACTGGATACCAAGCAACTCGAAGAGAACCTCAGGTGAAGTATTTATATGGAGCTACACGAGTATGAGCTTCAAAGACAATTAAATGTAGAACATCTAAGATCATTTCTCTTGGTATGAGGTTGTTAGTTCCAGCTGAACTGAGAATTTACTTGGTCTCTTTTATCCAAAGGGAGCTGAGTAAGGTTCCCCACATGGCCACCACCCCTGGAGATGAAGCAACTGTAGATTTTATGCTAAAGAGATGGCAGGACCCCAACACAGGCTTGGACAGTGCATGGAGGGAAGACTACAAGGTGTATCTGTCATTCCCAAACAAAACGAACCCCAACAAAGTCTCTGTTGGTAAGACCGGATATCTAGTCACACGGTTTCAAAACAGCTGTGTGGACTTCTAATTTATGAAATTTTGCTGATTTGCTTTTAGCACCCTGAATGCAGTCAAAATCATATATTATACAAAAATATGTTAAATGATGTATAAGAAAATTAAGAATGAAAAAACTCTTTTATTTAGTTGATCCAGCAAACACAGTGCATTTTACGGCAAGAGAGCAAGAGAAGGCATACAAACCAGAACAGGAGGATCCAGAGGTGGTCCAGCCATTCGCGGCATATTCCCCCGCAGGAAACGTCAAGGTGTCCTTTACAACCTTAATATACTTCATACTTCATGCATGCTTATATATTATTCTTCAAAGAAACATTGTTTAATTTAAATTCGATTAAAAGGGGAGTAAGATTAAGGACATTTTTAATGGAAGATTTAAATTTCAAGATTTCAGTGTTGTTCTTTTGAACTTTCTATTAATCATGAAAAAAATATATTGTGTTTTCCAAAAAATTTTAAACAATACAACTGATTGATAATAATAATAATAATAATAAATGTTTCTGGAGCACAAAATCAGTATATTAGACTGATTTCTGAAGGATCCCGTGACACTGAAGACTCAAACAATGGCTGCTGAAAATTCAGTCTTTTCATTACATGAAATAGAAAAGTTACTTAAATTGTAATAATATTTCACAATATTACATATATTTTAATCAAATAAACATACCTTTTGTGAGAATTTCAAAAACATTACAAATCTTACTGACACCACTCTTTTGAATGTCAACGTGCATTCAATATATACATTCTTATGTTAAATATGTATTAAAACATATTTATATTTCATTAATAATTGCATTTCCTCATCTCTAATATCAGTTTTTCCATTTTGTTTTATTTTATTGATAGAGGGGTTATCATGACAGAAAATCTGTTATCTTATGACATTGTAATGACACAGACATTAAAAAAATTATGACATAACTGAGCAAGAGATGAAAACGATTATCTTTATTACGCTTGATTGTTCTAGAAAGACAACAGAGTGTGTGATGACCTTTGGGGCTATCAGGCCACATGACACCACAGTAAACTCATCTACTGATAGCTATTTGTTTTTTCTTTTCGCTAATGTTTCATGATTGACTTTATAAACAAGGGTTCATTGTTAGCATATCTTGCTATCACTAACTTTATCAAAGGCTGATAAAAGCATGTCATTAGTATATAGATATTATAAAAGTGATATTTATGCCCGAATCAAATTGTGATATAGTGCAATATAGTGACTCGTCTGTTTTTTTATGCAGGGAAAACTTGTCTATGCAAACCAAGGTAAAATGAGTGACTATGAGCTGTTAAACCAAACGCTGGATCTGAGGGGAGCCATCGCCATCACCAGATACGGAGGAGAAGGGAGATCTAAAAAAGTGAGAAGACACTAGTTAAATCTCTCAGAACATTTCAGGACATTTATCAAGATAAGGAAAATGCAGAATTAGCCTTCAGTTTAGATCTCTGATCTAGATAGTATGGTTTTATCGCCTTGAATGCGTAAAAACCTTTTTATTCTCCTGTGGCATGAATATAACAGGCTATAAATGCAGCCATGTTTGGAATCGTTGGGGTGCTGGTCTATACTGAGCCATATGACATGAACGATGGCCTGGTGTCAGAAAGTGAAACCTACCCTCACTCCTGGTATCTCCCACCTTCTGGCGTCGAGCGAGGCTCATACAGCGTCGACTTTGGAGACTTGTTAACACCTTATTTAGCTGCAAAGGGTAAATAGTTATTTTTGACATTGAAACACATAAGGTATACGACATATGGTACATATGTAAATGTTTTCATTTGTAGATGATACCTACAGAAGACCAAAAGAAGACATAACAGGTATTCCACCAATTCCAGCACAGCCAATAGGGTTTGAGGATGCTGAAATATTAATCTGGTAAGTGTAACTGCTTAAATATAACTTTTCTTTCTTTAGTTACTCACTTTTGAGTTTTCTTCTAATCTTCTTGACTGAATTATGTGTGACAGTGAGCTTGATGGGGACGATGCCCCTAATGAATGGCAAGGCTCATTTAACTGCACATACAAACTTGGTGGGCCAGGGTTCAAAGCCACATCTAACTTCAGCAACAGGTAAATGCTGCATTTGTGCCCAAACTTGTAATGTCTGAACAAGTAAGGTTGCATGTTGAAAGGTTACAATGTTGTTCAGAATTAAAAGAATGTTTTGTCTGTCAGCGATGTGCACTTGGAGACTTATAACACTGAGAGTCTGGAAAATTCAGCAAATGTTATGGGAATAATCCGAGGCAGTGTGGAGCCAGGTAAGATGGATTTGTCATAACGTTAATAAGCAAAAATACATGTTGTCCTAATATACACTTGAAATGTCTAAAACATTTCTTGAGCACCAGATGTGCATATTAGAATGATTTGATCCTAGAATAGAAAATTCTTTTAAACTGTAACAGAATTTCACAATATAGCTCTTTTTTTTTTTTTTTTTACTGTATTTTTGATCTAATAAATGCAGCATTTATTAGATATAATCAAATACATTTTGAGGAACTTATAAATTGCATTTGCAAACTGTATTTTTGTATGTGCGTTGTTCAGACAGGTACGTGATTTATGGGAACCACAGGGACAGCTGGGTGCACGGAGCCATTGACCCCAGCAGCGGCACAGCAGTGATGCTGGAGATCACCAGAGTGCTGGGGAAGATGGTGAAGGAAGGTCAGGCCTAATGACATCCACTGAAAAACGGCTTTTGCCATTAGATGTGACTGTAGGAAAGGTTGTACTGACCCAAATGTCACCGTGGACCACAAAACTAGTCATAAGTAGCACGGGTATATTTGTAGCAATAGGCCAAAATACACTGTATGGGTAAAAATTATTGATTTTTATTTTATGCCAAAAATCATTAACTAAAGATCATGTTCCATGAAGATATTTTGTAATTTTCCTACCGTAAATATATCAAAAACACTAAACTTTACCATTTTTATAAACGTGCCTTAGAAAAAACTTTACTGGTGTGCATCTTGAGACAAAAGAGAGGCACTGTTATATTTTAAGATCAGTCAGTGCAAGTTTATTTCAGTTAAAACAGCCCAGACTTACAACCGCTAAACCGGGGGTAATATGAGTAATATGGAAGTAACATTATGTTCTTAAAACTACAAATGCTGGGTGGCAATGAAGAACAAAGATTTATAACAATGCATCAAATTCTAGTCAGATACATTCTGAAAGAATAACAAAAATCAAATCATATTCATTTGTATCTCTACCTGAAAGGAAAATGGCGACCTCGGAGGTCCATTATCTTTGGTAGTTGGGGAGCTGAAGAATTTGGCCTTATTGGATCTGCAGAATACACAGAGGTTTGTTGATAAAGACATCAGTAGCATTACTAAAAAACTGGAATTGGATCATAAAACACTGCATAGGTGTTAAAAGACATGTTCGTTCTCAGGAGTACTTCAGTAAGCTGAGTGAACGCACTGTGGCTTACATCAACGTGGACATCTCAGTGTTTGGTACCACTTCATGCTTCAAAATATGATTTCATCATGTTTTCTACTTGCTGAAATGTTGTCTGTCCACCACAGCTAATGCGACTCTCAGGGCTTCTGCTTCTCCAGCAGTACAGAGTGTGATATTCACAGCCTCCAAACAGGTGAGGAACAAGTCCTCTATCTGTTACCGTATCTGAGATGTGACTTTCATAATGCTTTGATGAGTCATGTGCTTTCAGGTAAAAGCACCTGGAACAACCACAACAGTCTATGAGAACTGGAAGCAATATTCCAACAGAACCAGTCCGAATTATGGGCTTATACCAAAGTATGGTCACAATATACAATATGGTTTGACGTTATATTTTAACAAAAGGTGATAATTCTCAATACTGTTCATTGTATTTTCAGTGTGGGCTTCTTGACGGGAGCGGGAAGTGATTATGCTGCTTTTATACACTACCTTGGAATAACATCTATTGATATGTCCTATTATTATGACCAGGTATGTGGTCAGCAACGCTGATGCAATACAGTACTTGGCATTAAAAAAAAGTTGGATAATATAAATAACACATTCTCCATCCCTTTGCAGAGCAAAACAAGAGCGCGAATCTACCCAACCTACCACACGGCTTATGACACCTTTGACTACGCATCTACATACATTGATCCAGGTGAACTGAATACTGATCTTCTCAAATGAGACAATCCCTCTTTTAATATGTATCTTTTCTGTTCTGTTTTAAATTCAAATGAATTTCCATTATGCAGGTTTCACAAGTCACCAGGCAGTAGCCAGGACAGCAGGGAACGTGCTGCTGCGATTGGCTGACAGTCTTCTGCTGCCTTTCAACTGCAGTGACTACGCAGAAAGTCTAGAGCAGTACCTCAGTCAGGCGGTAACAGCCTTTGAGGCCAAACTTGCAGCTAAAGGAATCTCTATGGGTGAGCTAACAAGATTTTCCAGACTGCTATGGATGGGAAATGGAGGGAAATTGTTAATCATAAGTGATTTTTGCCAACCTAAATGTTTGTACAAGGTGAGAGAGATGGAAGTACATAAGTGTCAAAGAGAATAAGCACTTTTTCCTATCCCAGAATCCTTAAAGAAAGCTGTGCAGCTATTCCGTGAAACAGCCACCAAACTGGAGCGTTTGATCAGGGATTCAGATCTTGCAAAAGAAACGTAAGTTATTACTGTAAAGCCTGACGTATGAAAATAAATGTCAGAATTTTTTTTTATGAAACAGCTAATTGAGCCTTTAGAAACATAAACAAGAACTTTTATGGCTTACATAATATTACAGAGGAGGATATGGAGTGCATGAAAATAAGTTTTATATTCAAAGCTCTAGTTTTAATTGTTGTGTGCAAAACATACAATGCACTGCAATATAACGATGATATACGAACACTCTTCAAAATCCTGATCTTATTTCATACTCAAATTATGTTGGTAATTTAGATGCCTGAGATATCTGTGTATCAAATATGATAACACTAGGTTTTAGAGGATTAAAGTGGTATAAAAACCACCTGCTGTGGTGTCATAATGGAATAAACAAAACTTGTGTCTTCACAACAGGCCACTGAGGGTTCGCCAAATTAATGACCAGCTCATGCTGCTGGACAGGGCTTTCCTTGACCCGTTAGCATTCCCAGAAAAATATGCTTTCAGGTATGAAGCAGCATTATTAAAACCTCCTGCTACTAATGACCGGCCCCTTATGAATATTAATCAGCATCCCCCTTACCACTCTCCATTTGTTCATGCAATGTCACACCTGTTTGCAATAACTTGTAACGCTGTCTGGCACCACACAGGCATGTGATATGGGCGTCGAGGTCATCAAGCGTGCCCACCTTCCCCGGCCTAGCAGATGCAGTAGAGAAGGCTGAGAGCACCGGGCTGAAGGAAGACTGGGATCAGGCTCACAAACACATATCCATCGTCACACAGGCCATTGCAGGAGCAGCACACACACTGGATGATGTGATTTAATGCACTAAGGAAGAAATATTTTACTGTTTTTGCCAAATGAAATTCTTGAAATGAACATTTCTGCTCTCGGAGTTGTTAAACAGCCAGAGGGAGTATCAACCCTTAAATCATGTACAAATGTAAAAAATTGAGAGATTTCTGGAGGAACTAAATTATTACGACTACCATTCCCAGCAGATTCATAGTGCAGTATGAAACAAAACCTGAAAAATCATTTGACAAAAAGTTTATAGTAAATATACTTATCTGAAATGAAGATTGAAAGTGCCTTGTGTATTAAAGGGATGGTTCTCCCATAAATGGAAATTCTGTCATCATTTACTCACCCTTAGGTTTTTTTTCTTCTGTGGAACACGAAAGAACATTTTGAATTTTATCCATACACTGAATGTCAATGGGGTCTAAAACAACAAACAAAACCATACCATTTTAATTTTTAGGTGCATGATCCCTTCAACCCTAGTGAAAAATAAATATACTAAAATGTATTTTAAATAAATGTATTTCATGCTAAGTATACTACAAATAAATTTACAAATTTGTGCTTAATAAAAATACCATGCAAATGTACTTTTAGTGTACTAAACTGGTATATACCTAAAGTCTGATAATCTCACATTAATTGTGTAGAAGTAGTGCAGAAGTCCAACTAAACTAATGTATTTTAAAGGGCTCATATAATGCTATATCCACTTTTA
>SCHK01424954.1:331-22656 GCA_004124795.1 Poropuntius huangchuchieni | reverse complement strand
GCGACTTAAGACTGATTTTGTGGTCCAGGGTCACATATGTCGTATGGTCTACTTTTTTTGTTTGATTGAGTTCATTTTCATTGTTTGGAAAAAAAACATCTCAGACATTCTGCAATTTCTTATCTTACACTGAGTAATGGGTTTGGAATGACATGAGGCAATGAGTAAATAGTAAACTCTTCTTTCTTTACAGTGATTTTATCAGTCGATTTCTTCAAAATGTTCCAACATTTGCTTATCTTTTCATTTTAATCTTTTCAGAAATTTGCTTCAAATCTCAAATTACCTAGAGTTCAGCGTTAGCAGTGAAATCTCTTCTTCTTGGATAACAGACTTTTCTATAATCCTTGTGGATTCCAATCCTCTGTGTCCTTTGCCCCTCACTGCCTCTGTGTTGTAGACTCTGTCCTGTGTGTCTCTGCCCAGATTCCCCTTTCCCTCTGCATCTCCATTACACACGGAGCCACACGCAGTAACTGGATGCTTCATTTTTTCCTGTCCTGATCTCAGGCTGTAATTGAAACATCCTGTTGGGCCCGTGTCGCTCTCTAATTTTAGTCAGTGAGTCTCAGTGCGACGAGGGCAGTTCTGTACGACTGTTTGTCACCACTTCTCTGATGACCTTGCACACTGCGGCAGGGGAGTGATTAAAGATCAAGGCCAAAGACCATTTCCTTTGCCCTGGAAGATAAATGGCCCTGTTTGAAACTGGCTGCTATGGCTTGGAACAATTAGAGTGTGCTGAGGGGAGTCACAAGCATGTACTGTGTATGAAAGAAGGTGCACAAATACACTTCACATCCCTAAAACCTAATATATATATTATTATTTTTATTTTTTTTACTTTTGCACTGCTCTACATATTTGGAATTAATGATGCAAATGTGTAGGACACACATACAAAATAATACAGAATTACAACTGATTTTGTACAATTTTAGTATAATATGTAATTTAAATGTATAATGTTTCTAAATTTGTTTGTAAAATATGAAGAAAAAATATTTTTGCCTAAGGGGTAGCAAAATAAGCTTACTTAAATATACATTTTCTAAGAAATAATCATAATATCTAACATTGTTTTTTTTTTTCTAAATAAAAAAAGAATATTGATAAAGCAGATTGTATCTGTGTTTGTTTTTTGTTGGAAATTGCAGGTATTATTTTGCTATGGCTCTTCTATCCAGAAAGCAGAAAATAATGTTGACTTTAGAAGGCAAATGCATCATGACCACACACAAATATCAATATTAGATCTTATCCAGGCAAAACAATGTTTAGGGTTGAGGAATGAAGAATGAATTCTGCAATGCCACTGATTCATTTTCATTTACTCTTCTCAATACACACTGTTTCGTTGAAAACTGGGAACATTGGCCAGGCTCCTAAAGGGTACAATAGATACAATACAATGCTTTGTCGACTCTACCATGCAGTGTTACATATTCAAACTCCTGTAGGACGCTCAGTGAAGGTGACATTTGCCAGACAACAATGCATATCATTCTGATCTTGCTTTTTTTTCCGACCGTCCCAGAAGACAGACTTGAGCAAAAAGACTTGTGGCAGGCCTTTGACAGGGATACGGCCTGACGGCATCGATTCTGTGTAATACAAGCTTTTCTCGTGTCCGTCTGTCAAAGCCAAGATCTGACATGATAATGCAGATCAGAAGTGACCCGATCGAAACAAGTGCTTCCGGCACTGAGATAGCTATCTTGTTGGGAATGACAGAGCAGTGAGAGTGGATATTTGTTTCTGGAAGTGTTTGCATTGTAGAGGTGAAAGTGAACATGTGAAACAGACATTCTGCAGTCTAAATGAGTCGAGAAAATGAGGCACAAGAGTGTCTGGTTATTCACAGTGCTATATCCTCCACCCACTCATCTTCCAGGGCTTTGGCTTCTAGTAGAAACTGGCATTAGAGAAATAGCTGAATATTTTTGATGCGTTTCACTGATGACACTGTACTCACCATGGTGCTCCTATTACAGGCCATTACAGTTATTAAATATGACATGACCTCATAGCCATGGCATTGCACAATCTCCATCATATTAGCACTCTGAAAATTCTAGACCTCCTCCCGTCTAGTCCCTCATGACTTCATGTGTACTGTGAGGGAATGGGGAAATGAAGAATGGAGAATGATTTCCACACAAAATGAGGAATATTTTGCTCCCAAAATAAGTTTTTGTATGGCATGGAGATTTTGTGACAAAATTGGATTTAGCCAGCTGTGAAATCGTTTTTTGTAGAGTACGCCAGCTAGGGACACTAGATTTGATGTCAGTGAAAACAGGCTCATCATTGTCGAGCATGCTGTAAATTCTGTCTTATTCCCGATACCTACCCATTTCATTTTCTTTTTGAAACAACTTTATCATGTATGTGAGTACTGCAGATGTTTGCATGGAGGTAGGCTACTCTGAATTCGGTTTGCTTTAAGTCCACAAAGCAGTTCCTGTTACATGCATTTTGGTTACTGATATTATACTGTCTCATCTTATGAAATCCTTTCATTTAATGACATTTTGAAGAAGTACATCAAGATTTTAACACACCACCTCTGTGTGGTCATAATGGGGAGAAAACATTCCTGTTGTAATACACAATTCATGAACTTTACCAACATCGTCTTGCTCATTCTGAATCAGATCCAAAGTAACTAGTAACCTACTACTTGAGTAGTCTTTTCATTGCATACTTTTTAACTCTTACTCAAGCAATTATTAACATTATTACTTCTACTTTAGCAACTATTTCTATCCAATCTATATACTTTTTTAATGTACAGAGTTGCTATCTACATTTTAAATCAGTCTCTTATGATGTACCATTTTAGCTATGATAGTGCCCTTATAGGGAGTTGACAGCAAAGCAGCGCAATTTTTGTTTTTTTGTTTTTTAAAGACAGCCATAATCTGAGGTTTGTTCTGCTAGATTGTAGACTTGTGCTGTACATTAACACAAGATGTGTTATTAAGTCTACCCTTTACTTAAACAGAATACACTTTGTTGTTCTGAAGCCGAGTAGTTCACTCTAGGCAGTCTGGAATTGCTTTTGTATTGGCCTTATATTTTAGCTGTGTTCACAAACAGTAGATGGGACATTAGTGTCGTCTCTATGGAGCTCTGTGCAGGCAGAAAGTCATTTCTGAGCTGTTATGGTCTGGTCTAGCCTGTCCTCTGACACCACTTCTGCGACTGGTCATGCACGAACACATCTGTCAAATCTCTGCTGTGATTTCACACTCTGGGAAACTGTAGTGAACAGTTGTAAGGAACTACGGGAGGTGAGGACCCTCTGATCTTGAGGAGGTTTGTCAATGCCACATCTGCTGGTAATGTGACAGGATCACATCTGAATTAGCTGTCACTTGGCTGGATCAGTATCCTGTTATACAACACCATTATAACAGTACTATGACAATTCCTTTGAGAATGAATTTCCATGCTGGTCCTAGCTGGTCTAGTTTTTGCCATTCTGCTGAACTGCAAAAAGATGCTGAATTAAGCAGATTTTGAAAATTTGTTGATTGAGATGCCAAGCATTTATACACAATCATTGGTCAAACCATAAACCTAACATTAGATAGAAATCTTGTCATTTTTGATGCAAAATACGCAACCTTAAATTCCTAACTTGAAATCTAGCCCTAATTAAAGGTGAGGAAAGTTTTTTCTAGTCTAAACTCTCAAATCCAACACCCAATCCAGAACACGGAGCTGGATTCATGAACAACTCTTTTAACTTCTATTTTCTTCTCATTTTCTCAATATTTGTATTCCCAAAAACATTTCTTAAGAATATTCTTAATTATTCTTAAGGAGTTCTAAACACAAAAATGTAAGAATTTGAATTCCTGAAAAGAACATTATTTCATTTTATAAAAAAGCTATTTCTGGTCCTCAAATCTGATTAAATCTGAGTCGAACAGAACTCTACCATATTTCTCACAGCGAGTGTCATGGCAGATGCCCAAATTCACTATAATTTAAAAAATAATACTGTTTTGTGTCACGGAATGTAGTTTAAGAGTTTTTAGGCGAGAATGTACTTGGTTAGACTTCAAATATGTGGTTTGTTAATGAAGATATCATCTATTTGAAAAGTTTCTTCAATGTGTTTGGAGATGTGAGCTCCAGGGCGTTAATCACTCATGAATCACTCACTCATGAACACTCCAGATCTTCTGGAATTTACCGCTGACTCTGATGTCTCTGTTGGGGTTATACATGAGATGTACATGCAGGCTTTGGTCTCATTAATATATTATTTGTTCCACAGCCAAAAGGAAAATATTATCATGTTATATTTGTAACTTCAGTGCTGTATATAAGACCGCTGTCTTTGTACTTTTGACTGAATTGCCTAGCAACTTTTATGATGGCTGTTGTTGTTGTTTATGATATATTATTAATAAATCATATTTTATATAATAGTGGTATTTAATAATAGTGTTTATTATTGAGAAATGGTGTGTGACTCTAACAGAAGTTGTTTTTACTTTTAACAACAGCTTGTAAGACCGACCAGTGCCAAGTCCATGGTTTTCTTGTAGAATTGGGCTACGTTAACACATGTCCGCAGGTTAAAGCGACCCAGATAACATGATATTTAGCCCCTAAAACGTGAATTTTAATAGGGGAAACCCGACCAAACAACATGTATTTTACTCCTCAGAATGCAATTTTTAACGGGGAACCCCCTTGAAATGCAATTGGGCTAGTTTTGAGTAGCAGCCTCAGTACAGCCTCGTGCCTACAACTGAATCACAGCCGTGCCGATATACACCCATATCTCACGTCTACTCGTGTGATATTGCTCATTTATAGTGTGAGGCTGCTGAATGCTTGAATCTGATTGGCTGATGAATGTTCTAAGGTGTGCAATTATTTTCAGGAAAACACATGGCAAAAATATTTAAAGGTAGCTCTTGAACGCATTACATGTCCATATCACTTCGCCAAATAATTTCAGTTATTTCAAAGGTCCTTAAAGCCTACAGCAGCAAAATAGCCAAAACCCACAATGACACTTGCCAAACAAATAAATATAGTAGGATAAAAAAGACAGATCATTTCCATGTTTTGTGTATGGAAAGCACATACTCTGTCTCGTGCTCTTTCCCTTACAGACACACACATGGAAACATGCAAACGCTGATGTTGTTAGCGCTATTCTGGTGATTTTGTCTTATGCCATATTTTAACATCTTAAAAGCTACGTGACATTTCTCACAAGCAAGGTAACAACAGTGTTGTTCTCTTTCTCTCTCTCAATTCAATTCAGTTAATTTAATTATCATAACATTTATTAACTGCAGTCTGCTATCAATGCCTCAAGCCTTCGTTACTATGTCTAAAATGACATTTTGGAATTTGCAATGGAGGCGTTGGAAGAGATGCGTAAGAAATCAATCCTACTCACAATAACGTTTAAAGTACAAAAATAGGACAAATGCCTTGAAATATATCATCTGATCGATGTCTTGAGGTGTGGTAACCGTAGTATGAGTGGAATAATTGACTCCGGTCCATTGAATTATTTGAAAAATTTGAAAATAATGAACATCCAAGGTGTAATGGCCGCGTCATCACCTTGGATGTGCATTATTTTCTAATAATTCAACGGCCCGTCGTCAATTATTCCTTACATAAATAATTGTTGCAAATAAAAATAGAACAAATTTATTTGAAACACTAGCTACATATAGGCTGATATATATTACTGTTTATTTGTGGATGTGCATGAGAACTGTGAAGTGACACTAATGACTGTTAATGTAAATAATGATGGGCATGACATGATTATGAATGACATGATTTCTGTACTGATTTCAGAATTCAGTAACAACTCCAGTCAAATAGGGACCTCATTATTGATTTTCAGCAGCATCCAGCTCCAGCTTGAGACATGCACTTTAAAAATAATTATTTAAAATATACATTTAGAACCACAATTATGAGTTTATTGCCACCACATCTGGTGCCAGAGCTGTGATTAGGACACAAAGAAATATTTAATTTAATTTAAATATTTAAAAAGAAATATTTACCTATACAGTAGTTTTTACCCTAATATATGATTGATTGGTAGTAATGCAATCAATCTGACTTGGATAGATCACATTAAGGTACTGTAGGAACACTAGCATACCAGTAACCCAAGACATATTCAGTATTTTGGTGGCAAGTGTCTCTCGCTCAAACTATGAGCGATTAGTACAAATGTACTTTTCCCGACAGCATCCTCTCTATCCTAGTACGTAGGCGCTTTTCCAGGCTTCAGCCGAATTCTGTTTCATTAGCCTGTCAAACTCTATAACAGTTAGAGCCCGTCCTCTCACCGAGCACTGCAAACTCAATCAGTGCTATGATTTCATAACCCCTGCTTTGTGACAGGGCTTATTTTATCGAGCCACCGATCCACTCTGATTAACAGGCTGTGCGTGCATGTGGGGTGAAATACAACACCGCCAGAGTGTCCAGGCTGGGAGAGAACGAGAAGGCGGGAACAAGTGTGTTCATAAATCAGAATTGTGGGATAGAGGAAGGTGCTGATGAGCGAGTAGAAGGCGAGCGTCCAGAGACGGTGATGATCTGTGACGGCCCATGAGAAGCTGGAGATGGTATGAGATGTATGAAGAGTCAGCCACCATAAATAAACCCAAATAGAAAAACAACCCTGACATTTCAGTCCCCGGTCTGCTGCCCTTGAGAAATAAGGGAGAGAAGTAAAATATAATGCATGCTGCAATGATGTGTTTTCATTGTTTTTACCCATGATCCTCTTTGTATTGGTAGATTTGGCTTCACTTAAACCTTTGTTCTTTTTGTTTTGTCTCCACACGCCTCTGGCTGAACCAGCAGACAACAGATGACATTGTATCCTCTGCAGAATGTTCCAGCGACGACGAGGATCTGGAGGAGTGTGACGGGGGACACACAGGTGGGATGGATGTGTTACGGTTGTGCTTGCTTAAACTTGGTCTTTCAATCTCTTCTATTTGAGTTCTCCCTCTCAAAGCATCACCCCCATGACAACCCAGTGTAACTTCAAAAGTGTCACTAAAAGCAATTTTTCAAGCTCAAAAACTATAGCAGTAAAAACACGTCTAAAGTGATATAAAGTGGTATATCACTGATGTACAATAGTATTTGGACACTTAAGTCACAATAAATGTATGTATGTTACTTCGGGCTAGAATATAAAATATCAAGCCAAATGGCATCTGCAAACAAATGTTAGTAAATGTTTTCTCAGGACTTCTGAGGATTAACTTTTTTTTGTAATAACTTTTAGGTAAAAGTCACTTGAATCCAATATATGTTCCACTAATATCTGACTTACAGAAAGCATCAGCCAATTAATTACATTTAAATTAGAGCTATATTGCATATGTTAAAATATATAGATATTTGCTTTTAATGTTATGATATTTAAAAGAAATTACGTTATTGCAGCAGATGAAAGAAAAATAATTCAGTTTTCTTAATTTTGAACAGTATATCTATTATTCTTTAAATGAATGTCACTTGCTTTGATATTTTGTTGTCTATTGTGCAGTGACATTGATACATTTTAAGACGTGATTTATGTGTCCAAATTCTGTTCTATTTAAGTCTGTGGGCTGATTTATCTGAATCGGTTTACGTGCAAATGATATTGTTATAGAATATAATAAGCCAGGAAGCATTGGGCTGTTTCAGTTACACTTGATTATGGGGCCGAACGTCACCAACATGGTTGTGTGTTTATACTAATTTTGTCCTCTCAGCGATCAACAGAGAGCCAAACTTTATGACAAAAGTACAAAATTAGTATCAAACTCCATGTAGTTCACTCTGATGCTTCAAAATGTATCAATCCTGTACACAATGGATTTCTTGCAGTGTGTGTGTGCGTGTGCGTCTTTGACAGATGATACATTTTGAGTTGTTTACAAATCAAATAATAATAATGCTTTGAGCATAGAGATTTCTGATGTGTAGCGGACTAACTGCAACAGAAACAACTCCTCCTTCCTGTTTGTTCCTTTGTTTCCTCACATTGAAGGCTTGCCTTACGTTAAAACATCTAATAGAGAACAGATATCTTCGAATTTCTGTGCTCACCTTTCTCCACACATAGCCTCTGTTTCCTCAAGGTTAAACAAACATTTTTGTGCCGTGTAACTATGTATTAATTGGTATTTTTAAGATAAAACATCATTTTCAGAGAACTTGGGATTCGCTGTAATTGTCAGACTCCTGCTGTCAGCCATCGCAGTATATGAAACCCTGCTGTTGATCTTAGTGCTTACAAGGCCATTATGGATGCAAGGCTTGTTTGGTTTATGAAAGTTCGATGGTCTCCCTGCTGCCCTGTACTGGTACTTCTTAACCAAAGGGCCTTTAATTGCTTCTAAATGTCATCAGAACACTAATTAAGGACCTTGAATATACCTCAAACCACACCCTTTGTTATACAAAACATATGTCCTGCGTTGACCAGTTTTTTTAACCTTCCACTCCTAAATACACCAATTAAAACCATGTTTGCTGGCATCATGTTTATATTTTAAGTT
Source organism: Poropuntius huangchuchieni (assembly GCA_004124795.1). Classification (NCBI taxonomy): domain Eukaryota; kingdom Metazoa; phylum Chordata; class Actinopteri; order Cypriniformes; family Cyprinidae; genus Poropuntius; species Poropuntius huangchuchieni. The sequence continues at coordinate 14,083 of SCHK01424954.1, read as the reverse complement.
GTAAAAATGACTTCCAGCAAAAACAATGTTTTGTTTTCATCGTTTTTTAAAGCGTGTCATACCCGTTTACCTTGCAAGCTAGTATCCATATGGTCTGTCATTACCTTTGACTTTACAGATGGCCCCCTATTTATTTGTTTGTTAATTTTACCGCATATTTTTCTCAAACTTACAAGGTCACTCTGCTCATTATCCAAAGATTTACTCTGTACTAGTTTTTAAACCTGATGGCAGACAGTTGTGCTTTGGATAAATTCTCTCTAACTGTGTTAAATCTAATACAATCCCCAAGTCCTCTCAAATTCAATGGCAACAGGAAGTATGCTAAGGGACAGTTCCAGTGTTACCTATCATTTCTTCTCATCTGACATTCGAAGCGAGTACACTTAGCCGCAAACCACCACACTCATATGATTTCATGTTGACACAGAAATTCACATCATCAGTCTGACCTTCAGTTCAGATTTCTTGGACAGTTTGCATGATACTTTCTGTTCTGTTCTGTTGAACCTTTTCATGTGGAAAAACATCTTCCTACTGTATCCACTCTTTGACATTCCATTCATATGATTTGGGTTTATTTGCTGTATTTCCAAGAATTTTCTCTTGTTTTACCCTCTTGGGGGGCTTTTTCTTTGATGTCCTCATCCTTCCATTTTCCAGGATTAAAGTTGATCCTCTTGTTTCGCCTCATCTTGTGCCGCATGGAATTTTGGTGGTTGGAGAAAAAGAGAAAAAAAAAAAAAAACTTAATAATTCTCTTCCTCATTTTTTTGTTTTGTGCCATTAGGCTAAAATTAAACATCCCCACATTCTATACAACAGGAAATAAAAGGCAACAAAATCTTTTCTTGCCATCATATGTTTTATTTATTATTTTTGCCTTGTGCAGGCAACCCCATTCTGTCTCAAGAAAGTTGTGTGTGAAAGAATGACCACTCCCCTCACCCCTCCATCCCTAAACTCATCTTTATTTCTGTGCCTTTCTGCATAGACATGTCTGTTTGAATGCAGATGGCATAAAAAGACTTTTATTGCCACAAAGTATATCTGTTTTTCTATTTGTTGCTACTGATCAGTCGCATTTGACGCATGCGTTGATTGCAAAATAACTGATCCCCAATGGGAGATCTCCATCATGACTCTTGCATGGGTGTTACTGGCTCCATCTTTTGTGCTTCTCCATCCATGAGTTTGCTAACAGGCTGACCATGTGTGCTGTTATCATCTGTCTATGTGCTGATGTCTTTGTCTTGTTGATTGCTCTTTCTGTCAGATGTCTTGCCGATGTTGTTGTTTCTTGTATTTTTGCACTGTGTTCTGTGAAACACATTTGAACTAATGGGAATTCCACAAAAAGGCTAATACAACATTTATACCAAAAACAGGGATTACATTGGAATTTTAAAAATGGGGAAACCCTAAAATATTACAGTGATTCTAGTGTGGTTATACAGGCCAGTTTGCCATGATATGAAATAAACAAATAAATTATCGGTTTTACAAATCAAACGGCTTGTCATGAAGTTTAAACAAATACATTGCATAGAAACTAACCCAGAGTCATAGGAAAAATGTCCCTCTGGCGACATTTCTGCAAAACAATATTTTGTTGCTTCTTGCAAGTGCAATGCTGTACCAGAATAGCTACCGAACAAGTGTACTACAACAGAAAAGCCATACATATAAATTTAATTATGTGATGCAAATATCAAAATGTTTTATGTTACAAATCATGCAGCATGGTAAAAGTGTTTTTTGAGGTCATTATGCTTTATTAATCGATAATCTGTTCCTGTAATCATAATTTGTGATTTTTTTTAATTTTTTTTTTAGTGTTCATTTCAATTTTAAACTGCAATGCATTGTTTATAGGTGCGTTCTTGGAGTTAGAGGTACGTTTTTCCAATGAGCCTACATGTATGCTGATAGAAACACAGCCACAGTGTGTAGAAAGAAATCACCTATACATGGTTTATTATGGATAACATATTTAAAAAATTTGATTTTTGACATCCATACTTCAGCTTTAGGATAACCAATAAATAAATGAAGTTTATGTTCTGAATAAATCATAGTGAACTTTCCCTGAAGACTAAAAATAAACTCACTCAAACTCATGCACAAAGACAACTGACACAATTCCTAGTACTTGATGTTTGAATCAAACAGGGGAAAAAGCTGGCACTAGTGTAGTTCAAGAAGGAAGAGTCTTTTAAAGTAAAATTGATGTTGTGTCTGTAAGATCCCTAAGGTTTCATCGTGCTGTCATCGGCTCAGTTTATTAAGATGGAAAAACAGTCTTCAAAGCAAGACATCAATCAGGAAGAGCATGGAGAGGTGCACAGAGAACATGAGACCCTGAGGAATGGGTCACTGAACCACTGACACAGGCTGAATTTTGGTGTAGTCAGGCCCCATTGGGCCGGCTGTCACTTTGAAGTAGCTCTCAGATCAGTTTAAGGTTGTTTAGTTGACACATTTAGCTTAATGGCCATACAACAAATTGAGCAGCAGACAGTGGTCGCATGTCTTTGGCTGAGGATATTAATTTAACACCTTGGGTCACATCGAGATATGATATGATGAAGTTGCAGCAATTTGTGACACTCCAAGCCAAAAGATCCCTTAGAGAGACATTTAGAAAGACAAACTAGAGAAAACAAAACCACAGCAACTAAACATCACAACTTCACAAGTAATTACTAAAGTAATTACTTCAAGTACAATTAACCATTATTGCTGAGGCACTTACGTGTGACCAAAAAAAAAAAAAAAAATCCTGTATTTACTCCAAAGTAGCTGCATGTTATTAACTTAACAATAATTAATTCACGGATGATAAAGAGACCATAATACTTCAATTTATACATGGTTAGCTGTAACCAAGGAGAGCGGAGCTCAGAGATTGCCAAGTCTGATGCTTTGAGGATGTGTCATAAAAGCCAGTTCTTGTATCTCAAGCTCTGTGAGGCGATGCCCTGCCACTATTAACCTCAGCACTTATGCGGACTTCTCATTTCCCACACGTTTTAGTTCTTACACTGGTGATGAGTTAGCAGAGGCTGAGGTGAAGGAGGAAAACCACAACAGTCGCAGGTTGAGCACAATGCACGGCTAACACAAAAGGATTTGACTGCGGTGAGCTTTCTGAACCACAGGGGCCAGCTCACACAGACTCTTCTTTTAGGGGATCAGGCAGGTTTAGCCCCACACACCTGCGGCATTCATCACTGTTTGGCAAGACTCAGCGAAAGCAAGATGGTCATGGAGTTTAGACACGGATATCTGTACCGAGGACGCTTGGATTTGGTTGGGGACACAGGAGAGAGAGAGCACTACTGTGAATGTCAGCTGTTATGGTTAATTTCTTTCGTTTCGCATTCTCTCCACTCTGAAAGTTCTGCGCAGAATGCTTTTTTTTTTTAGAGAGAGTGTTAACAGCTGAGAAAGAGGGTGGTCCTTTAGATTTGTTTACAAGAATTAACTCCTGTAAGCAAATGCAGAGAACGCTGCAATCTATCTGAGCTGGAGGCTTAATGCAGTGTAGAAGTGTTTGCTTTGTAATGGAGCTTAGCCTAAAGAACATTTCCTCCTATCTCTGCTCTGCAAAACAAATATAGTCCCCTAAGACAAGCACACAATGTTTGCGCTGAACTAAAACACTGTGAAAGTTATCACTGCTTGTTGAAGTGCTAATGTAAGATTAAAATATTTACCAAGACATGTGGGGGTCCACTGTGGCGCTGTCTTTGTGCCTGTGGTTTTAGTAGATGCTTTCATTTCGATGAAATCATCTGAAGCAGCCTTTAAAATCACTTAGTCAATGAATTCATTTAGCTCAGGAGGGTCCAGGGAATCAGTAAACAAGGCTTTGATAAGGCAACCTTTTTGCCGGTTGCTATACGAAGCTCACTAAAGATAATCAGTAGCAGCATCAACTATTAAAAACCCATACTGGTCAGCCACACAAGATATTAATCTCTCACATGTACTACATACATACAAACATAAATATATTTATGTAAATGTATTATGGTTATTCAAATATTATCTGTTAAATGGTTTTCTTTTTATGGAATTCCCAGTCTTTATTGTCATTAATGTTGAGCGAACGGCTGTTGGTTATTTAATGATCTCTGACAAATATTTCTGTTCTAAATTGGCTTGATGCATTTAACATTGTGTTCAAATGGTCATAATATCAATATGTCTTTATCTTTGTATTGAGATTTTGTTGATTGACCTGTATGATCCGAGTTGGTACAGGTGTATAGAATATCCCACAGCCTTTTGCCCATGAGTTTCTCAATATCCTGTAACCCTGTTCTCAGCCCTTCTGATCCCAGCTTGCAGTGCTGTGATTCTACTTTCCCTAAATGCAACTTGTTAAAAAGCATGATATCACCTTGCAGTGAAAATCTAAAAAGAAAAAGTGATTTCCCTCTTTTCCTGAAATACATCCCTGCTTTGTGCTGTCAAGCTACTAACAAGAGATTTACAAAAGAAAACTAATAATGGTATTATTAGTTGTGAAGGTGGTGACGGTACAGTGTCCCTCCTCCGTTTGACTACACTATGTGCTTTCTGATTGTTTTAATCTTGATAGTGTGAGAGAATTTTCAGTTATTTCTATGTGTTTTTATTGCTTTTGTGTTTATACATGTATACATATATATCCTCTGTTTTGTGTATATTTATATATGTATATATCTATCTATCCACTGTATATGTATATCTAAATGTTTTTGTATATAATTATTCAAAAGAGAATTCAATCCAAATGCTGTATTTCCATAGTTTTCATGAATCAGTATGCGACTAGAGGCATTTGGAACATTTTGTGCTTGATTAGATTAAACAAACAAACAAACAAACACTTGGATTTTAAAGTCAGTTCTGTGTATGATTTCTACACAAACCTAAAATTATGTAGTAATAAAAAATGACCATGAGCTGTCTGTTTGATGTTTGTATGAAGTATGAGGTGGTCCAGATGTTTGGCTCTCAGCATATTTCTGGCAGTGGTTTTTGAATTGAATTCTCCTTCAAAGTTCAAATAACAATACATTAGTATATATATTTTTATTATTATTTCTATACTGATTCTTGTTTAGTTTCTCTCTTTTTTTCTTGTTTAGCTTGGTCAATATTTAAAAGCATTTGAGAACTGTATACCTGTATATACAGCCATATATTTCTACATACACATAAATTTTATCAAGAAAAAAAAAAAAAAAGAACAAGACGCTAAATTCCTCACCACTATCTACTCCAAATGTTCAAAGTCAGTTAAATATTGATCAACATTTTTCCCAGTTTGAAATCTGACTTCTAAATTGTTGAAATCTAAATTTAAAATTTAAAAAAAAAAAAAAATGAAAACTGCATGGGACAGAAGTTGCAGCTTAGGGTCTGTAAGAGTGTCAGTCTTGAGAGTGCTATATGATCTGGTAGATGGGCATGTATATGCTCATTGTTTGTATATCCCCATCCCTTCCTTACAGCCCAAAGCTCTATTGCCGCCCGACCACTTCGTACCGCCCTTACATGGACATGGCAACTGACGTACACGTTCACTTCCATCTATGTCATTTCCTACCTAGTCTGTTCATAGGCCTTCCTCTCCCTCTCTCTCTCTCTTTCTCTCTCTCTCTCTCTCTCTCTCTCTCTCTCTTGCCCCTCCCCTTCTCCTCTTAGCAATGGTACAGTATGTACAGTCATTCAATCGTTTAAAGAATTAATAAAAAAAAAAGAACAAAGAAAATATGTATCTGTAGATACTTCAAAGCAAAATTATCTTAAAAACAGAAAATGTACAGTTTTCTTTTGTAGAGAAAAGGATTTATTTATCAAAAGAAAGAACAAATGAGCAGAATGGTGAAGTTATTTTTCATGTCATGGTGTGAATGTATGTGTCGTTGCCTCCCTGTATCATCTTGTCTAAGAAAAAATATTATAAAATCAGAGGATAAATTGATTGCCTAATTAAATCATTACAGATTAACCATACTTATCCCCAAGCATTCTTACACAACTTTCTTAATTTTTTGTAAATTTTTTCTTCCTGCCAAAATCATGCGGGCAATTTGTTGATGTAAGTTACAGAACTGATGGTATGCTTCCACCTTTTGATGAATTGTTTTATGGGCTTATTTTTTTTTTAGACTAATTTTCTTTTTATGTACTTTACTATACTCTTTTTGACTCTCTGTGCATTTGGTTTGCGAATGTTTTTAGTGCTTTGCTCTAACCATTAACCATCATTTGCATTGCTTTTATTTTTCTTTCCTCTCCTTTTATTTCTTTTGTTTGAGACCTGTGTTGCCTTATAGTGCCCTCTGTTTGTAATCAGCAAAGCCACCTTGGCGTAGGTTTGAGCAGATTCAACCACCATCTGAATGTATGACTTCTAACAAAAATAAATAAATAATATAAAATCTTAAAGAACGAGTCCAATTTTAAAATAGATCTCCTTCAAGAAAAACAACCAGAACATGTTTGTGTAAATCGATCATAAGAACATTGGGCCTTATTCAGTAAATCAAGCTGAATGCAAGTTTCCATAAAAAAGGTCTGTCTTAACTACAATTCAATCTGTTTCAGTGAAGCCCAATGTGTTTATGTTCTCAAAAATTCTCAAAAAAAGTCTCTGTCAAATTGAGTGATGTGAATCGTATATGGTATGACATAGTGTTCACATATGAGACTAAGCATTCAGGTGTTGTTGAACTGTCTTTTGACTTGTGCTATTGTGGCAATTTCATAAGAACTGTCAAAAGGCAATTGGCTTTCATCTCAAGTGTGACAGACTTGAAAGAGAAAAGAAATAAAGTGATTTTCTCTACAGTCTTGATAAGCCGCTCAGAAAATTAGAAATCTCAATACAATAATTGTATTTTTTTGGGAGTGTTCCATATATTGCGTTCTTCATCGGTCTTATGTTCATTGATCCAACAGGATGCTTAGACATAAATTTTCTAAATGAATTCACAACGTGAGCAGTTGCTCAAAACGAATCGGCTCAGTTTTGTATTTTAACCTTTCTACACAAATCTACACATAGCAATACAAAGATGTTCATGGTTTGCTTTTATCAGTCCCTCTGAGTTGCAGGGGTGCAATAATTGTGAGTGATCGCTGTTCTATGTAAAGGTCAGTTAAACAGAGTATGCCAAAAAGAAAGCTCAAGACCCTGCATGTCCCTTCAAGCCTTTTGATAAATTTACCTCGCATTTTTTTACATTTCTGTTCTCTCTTTCAGTTCTTTCTTGGTTTGTTTTGGTCATTGGTTTAGACGAGTGTTTTTTGTCATATTTCTTTCCAGATGTTCTTGCTTTGCTTTAATTGGTCATGTACAGTTGCCTGTTTGCAAGCAGCCAAAGTTGAATGGACACTAATTTCCTTTCTTTTTCTTCTGCTTACCAGGAGGGGAGTTAGTTATCCCTGTTCTAGTTGAGGATCCCATAGACATCCCCCCTGTTTCCACTCGAGCCCCTTTCATCCCCCTTCCCCCGACCCTTCACCCCGTCCTCACCATTATTGAGACCACCAAAGAGTCCCTGTCAATTGCCACCGAGGTGGGGGTACCTTGCTTGTCGGACCAAGGCAGCGATGATTGTGATGATGATGATGGTGATGATGATGATGGTGATGGCTTGGTGATATCGGGGTTTGGCTCTGGGGAGGCCTTCGACTCTAGCCTCCCCCCTACTGACGATGAAGATTTTTACACCACCTTCTCCCTGGTAACAGATAAGATCTTGACCACGTCGACCTATGAAGGTGGCTACAAAGCTCTCGCGCCCAAGTGGGAAGTAAAGGACTTTAAACCTAGCAAGGCCTCTGAGGCAGGCAGGACTACGGCCATCCCGCCTCTGCCTGACTTCAGGAGCTCAGCGGCATCGCCCGTCACATCTGAGACCGCTCCTAAAATTCCAGCTGGGAAAATGAACAACCGTGAGATCAAACCCCAACCGGACATAGTGCTACTACCACTCCCCACATCTTTCGACATGGACGGCACCAAGCCGAGGGGGCCGTACATCACCCAGCCCATGTTGCGCACCATCCCTAGCGCTCTGCCCACCGTGCCAGGTATCAGGAGAGTGCCTCCTGGTGCCTCGGAGGTAATACGTGAGTCCAGCAGCACTACGGGTATGGTGGTGGGTATCGTCTCTGCTGCCGCCCTGTGCATCCTCATCCTCCTCTATGCCATGTACAAATACAGGAACAGGGACGAGGGCTCCTATCAGGTAGATGAAACACGGAACTACATCAGCAATTCCGCACAGAATAATGGCACAGTAGTCAAAGACAAACAGCCCAGCACTAAGGGTGCCAGCAACAAGAGACCCAAAGATAAGGACAAGGAATACTATGTATAAAACAAAATCTGAATGACAAAACATAGAGACAGAACAACATCTGAGAAATCTTGAACAGAAAACAGTGATTTTACACAGAAAATCCTTTAAGAACTCAAACACATTGAGTCAAAATGAACCCATTTCCAAGTTATGTGATTTGAAGCACACTTAAGCATACGGTAAGCATAGGGAGAAGGACTCTGGGGACCTTGATACCTTATTTTCTGTCTGGTTGTGGGACAATGCCAGTGTAAAATATCTCATTGTTACATTGTTATCCCTCAAGTGACTTTCGGAGGTACAAAATCCTTGGTGTAAAAAAAGACAAAGGAAAAAAAAAAACAAAGCAACCCTTGTCCATTGTAACCCTGTACAAATCAATGATGATCATGGGTAATGGTCATGATTTTGGACATGCATGTGATGTGTGTGATGTAGTACTGATATCTTTGCAAAGAGGAGAACCAGAGGATGTTGTTTTGGAGATGCAAAGTGGGAAAATTTGCCATAAAACAGTACTTTTCTAATTTACGCTGGAGAAGTGTTCCATTAAACAAATGGTATGTTTGTCTTTTTTTTTTTTTTTTTTGGAATATGTGTTTCAGGGGTTTACTGTGGAAAAATGAATTCTCTCTTCTTTTTTTTTTTTAATTGTATTAACGTAATCATTTTTCCTTTGTTTCTGCTTTTATTTTTCATCCTTTTCTCTTTCGGTATCTATCAAGGACTAATTTGCTTTAACATTCATATTCTGATTGAGCTCTGTCATGTATAGCCAGATTCAACTGAAAAGCATCCGTCTTTTACAAATTGAAAACGACACATTCAACATTAAATTCAGCAATCCTTTTTTCAGTTTTGATTTCTTAAGGCATATGCTACACACACAAAACTCACACATGGATCAACTGAACAAAGCATGACGACTGAAGGAGGGCTGAAATATGAATTTATTTGAGGAAGACAAAAGTGTATATTTCATGTTGTCACAGTCATCTGTGTCAAACAATAAATATGTTTACATATTTTATTACATCATAGATGCGGTACTTTGTAGCTCATTATTGTACATAACAGTTGATTTTGACATTTTCTTACTCTCTGTACAAATTGAACAAACATTTTTGTTCATTGTAGCTCATCCAGTGAAGTCCAAAAGTCTGAGCCCACATTGAAAAGCTGATATTCAAAACCTAATATAAGCAGGGAAATGAACAAAAGGTTTCAGGATTTTGGGAGAAAAAATAAAGTAATATTGTAAACAATGAAGAAGACATATTTAAGGTTCTGCACTAATTTCTCTGTTGCTAATCAGATAAGCTAATTTGTCTAACTTCAAATCTGACAAAAGGTCAGATTTCCCTGCTTCCATTTATGTACACAAATTATGCTGATAAAAACTTGTGGTTTTTGCACAAACTTGTGGAGTCCATGTCAGACCAAATGCTGCTGTCAATAAAGCAAAAAAGAAAGAAAGAACCACAACAACAACAACAAAAAACTAATTCTAACATTTTATTTAAATTGAATGGTATGATATTATCTTATGACAATTTTAAAACTAATAAATGCAAAATAGAAGAATTTTACCTCTGTGGTCCCAGACGTTTGGACCCAACTGTACCTGCATAAAGTGTTATGGAAGAGTATTGTATGTTAATCTGTCTCGATGGTGTTATTGAGTCAGATGTCTGAAAACCATAAGACGTTAACTGATAGAAATCGCCCTCCACACAATCACCAAGCTCCATGTTACTGGTTATTTTACGACTGGTTCTTGTTTAAATAAGGTTACAAGAGCTCATAAAATAAAGGTGAATGATGGATTGGATTCATACATGCCACCACATTTCTGAAACTCACAATTAATTATTTTTAGTCTGTGTCTCATTCTGTGTATTTATGATTTCCACCATGTTGCGCTGTTATCGTGCAGTCTTCTAGGTTTGTTGCATTATGACCATTTGTGCTGGCAGTAGTTGCAAATCCTCTTTTTTTTCTCATGTATATTTATCTTTTTTGTTATCATCACAGCACTCAAGAGTTGTGCGCTGTAATTTTGAATTGTTTTCTTTTTATTCAGTTCATCAATTAATGTTTTCACTTTTGACAACTATGTCCAGCAATAAAACGTTCCCAGTTGTTTTCAAGGCTAGTGTGAAATTTTCTGTTTCTTATATCCCAAGTTTCTGACATTCCACTGGATTGTGATATTGCAAATAATTATCCATGTCTTGATTTGTGAATATTTTTTATGGTTGAAATGTCTATGGTATTTTTTTTTTTCTAAGAATTTCTGCCTTTAGGGAAAAATGTTAATGGAGAAAATGAATCAGAAATGCTAAGTTAAGGTGGCTAAAAAAGTGGATGGGTACTGCTGAATATTTTAGCTCTTTCCTGCAGAGCATCTAGTACTACACTAGTAACATTATAAATCTGATTCTGGTCATTGAGAGAGCAGTGAAAAAGAGGTAATGGGTTACAAATCTATCTGCATTAACTGGTTAAGTAACTTTGACTGTATTGCTAATGGCAGGGTAGACCAATAATCAATAATACAATCAGTGTCTATATTAGAATTCAAAGTCTATTCTAAGTGCAACTGACTTTGAAAAACAGATTAATGATCACACTGTCATTTAGAAATCTAACACTTCCCAAGTGGAAACGTAGCATTAAGCAATTATATTCTTCCTCCTTTCATTATCTCCTGATTTATTTGACAGTCCCTCTTTATTATTAAATGATACATGGCCGGTGCATCATGTGAACTGAATTATATCTGATCAGTGTTGTGGCTAATGTTGATGAATGAAATGAGAGCATGCAATCATCTTTCCTCATCATACTGCAGCTGGAGCCCAAATGGAGCATTTGATGAGCTCTCATCACCACTAATAAACGTCCGCTTTACAAGCGCTGGCCAAAATTGGAGAAAGCTGCAATTATGAGTGCTTAAGCAATGACATCTCAGACTGATGAATTTAACTAGAGAAATAGTTCACCCTAGAATGAAAATTCTGTTATTAATCACCCCTTCATGACGTTTCAAACGTGTTATTTTTTATGGAATAAAAAAAATGTAAAAATCTTTATATACATACATATTTTCCCTTTCATTGCTGTTGAGCTAAAAAAACGCAAAGCGCTATCAAAACATAAAAAGTTAATTTGACTGGTGGACTATACTGTATATTTCAAGTGCCATCAAAAGCATTTTTGTCTTTTTTTTTTACATTTCTTTTTCCTTTTTTCTTTCTTTGTGTAACTGAAATGTTATTTTGTGTTGTCAAAAGACCCATGCTATGAGACTTAGACCAGGGATTTTCAAACTTTTTAATAGCAAGGAATATTACATTAATAAAACTATTATTAATTGAAAGTTTGGGTCAAAAAAAAACTGCGCACAAAAAATGCCATGGTCTCACAGACTTTATAACCAGACAATGAATATAATTTAGAATAAAAAACGACAGAACAAAGCTTTATTGTTCAAGGTATTTGTCTCAAAATTGTACTTTCTATCTTTTCTCACTTTTAAAGTGGCAGTTGTTAAACACCGAAATGGCCTCTGCCGTCTCTTAAGAACAATTTTGTCTTGTTCCTTTTCCAGCATGTTAAAACAAGCGTTTTCTTGGAACGAGCTTATGGAATATGGAGCTAGATGACCTAGTGGCTTTGAAAAGGTCGGCACCCCCTACAGTATATGAACAGGGATATTTACCACCACTTCTCAAGACAACCACTGTATTTTATTCTTGTATACAGATTAATCTGAAGGGATATTTCACTCAAAAATTATTATTATTAATTTTTTTTTGTTTTGTTTAATCGTTTCTTCCTTGTGTAGAAATGAGATATTTAGCAGAGTATCCTATTTTTTCCATATAAAAGTGGATAAAAGCAGAAATGGCTGTGGTTATTGTACATTCTAAGGAAAAGAGAAGCTTGGCATTGCATTTTCTTACACTAAACAAGAAAGTCAGGTTTAGAACAATATGAAGGTGAGTAATAACAGATTTTCAAGTTTTGAGTGAACTAATTAAATTTTATATTTTATTTTTTTGTCTGATATGATTTTGTTGGATACTGTCAGAGCCTTGTGAAAAGTACATCCACAACCTGCCATGAATTTTCAAATGTCTATCTTTCTTAGCTCTATATTGCAGGTAGTATCAGCACCCCTTTACAGCTGCTTGTCACTGCGACCTACTGCACTGATTCAAATTCAGAATGAAAATGAGTAAATAAGGAATGACATCCTCAGAGACAGAAAATGCAGATTTGATTAGTACAAATAAAAAAGTCAAAAGATGTTTTTGTGCATTTTTGTAATTTACAAGACAAACTCGATCCATATCAGCAAAACAAAATTTACACAACTTTCAGTAGTTAGTATGCCTCCCTTTCGCTTGAATTGTTTAAACATTTTCCCAAGAGCACCTTGACATTTTGTTCAAAGGATTTCACATTCAATGTCACAAATTTGCTTACTTTATTAATGAGTTAGTAGTGCAGAATCCTACATTGTTCTTCATTTTACATCACAGAACCTTTCTTTCCCCCCAATATTTTAAATTCCAGATTTTCAATGTAATCATAGATTCTACTGTATGTTAATGCAGACAGTTGACTGTCATAAAAATATAAACTAAATTTGCATCTGGGCATAATGCCTTTTGTTCTCATGAAACATGAAAAGGAAGTGGAGAAGATGGATAAAAATCAAGCAATTCAAGGACTTGTCGTGGCACAGCTAGGACTGACAGTGATATATTTTGTCTGGGAAGCTCCGGTTTTGCATTCTGTAGTGTGATTGGATCCAATGAGAATCCCAATGAAGCTGCAAGTATTGCAGCCGAAAACTGGCACTGAAATCAGTCCCTGTTGATTTCGGCTTGGGTGACGGAAATGCGTTATCACAGCAGGAGCCACTGTAATAACATATCCACCCACCAACATCAGCTTCTATACAGCTGCTGCTTTAGAACAGGCTAAAATACTCACAGCACAGTGTCAATCCATATACTTTATATGAACAATAATGGACATTTTTTAAAATAAGTTTTGAGTACAACTGTTGCAGCAGAATATGGACAGTTCATTTGCCTGAGTACAACTGTTGCAGCAGAATATGGACAGTTCATTTTCATAGTCTTTGAGTATGAGTGTTTGTGTATTAAAGAAATTAAGCCTGATGTCTCCAAGATAGTCCCAGCTAAGTGAGCCAAGGTCCGTGTATCTTTTGGTCATTCGATTTTCCTTTTAGAAATGGGTATTAAAAAACAGCAGTGGCTATTTGATTTTCGTTTTAAAATACAAAAATGAAAATTGAAATACAAGGCATTTTTCTTTTTCATGGTGAAAAAAGGATGTGCAAAAT
>SCHK01424874.1:0-14351 GCA_004124795.1 Poropuntius huangchuchieni | reverse complement strand
TAATCGGGGTTCTTTATCCACCATTCGAACAATCCTTCGTTTCTAATTTTTCATTAATTCTGCTGTTTCCTCCACCTTCAGGGAGGTTAGCTACAGTGCCATGAGCTGTAAACTTCTTAATGCACAGTGGATACAGGAACATATATGGGGCATGTTGTCCCATTTCACTTCCATTATTTTGGGGTAAATAAAGAAAAAAGTATACACTGTAATTATGAAACAAAAACCACATATTTGTGAATAAAAAGAGTCAAATTCAGTTCCTGGAGGGCCACGGCCCTAAAGAGTTTAGCTTTAACCTCAATTAAATGCACCTAATCAGGGCTGATCCTAGATTTCTGGGGGCCCTACGCAAAACTGTGTTGAACTGTGTAAGTTATGAATGAATGAATGAATGAATGAATGAATGATACGCCTTTGTCCGCATTTACTCCGTCTTGAATTGCGCTCAAGGAAAGCACTTCCAACTTTTTTTCAAAGAAACAGTGTCTCTTCTGTAGTCTCGAGCAAAAGACTGTATGACAGTCACGTTACATGGTTTGACTGATTTTTATGCTGAAAGTGCGACAGCTCACCACATTAAAAGGAATGATCATTCATGTTTTCGTAACCGCTGGCCAAATTCAAAAACAAACCTAAAATTAAATCATCTTTGAGAGCAAGGGGGCCCCACACAGCTTGCTTACTTTGCGTATAGGGAGGATCGGCTCTGCACCAAAGCTAATCAAGTCTGAGAAGTATTTGAAAACTACATCACCAAGGACCAAGTTGTGGTGTGTAGGTGTTGTGTCTAGAAAGCATGTCAAAACTCCACGAAGCACAATCGGTGAAAACACACAATACATTTGATCAGTCTGGAAGTAAATTAAGCCCTCAAATGAAAGCAAGAGCACCCTCAGCTGAAGCTGTAAGAATAGCATATTGGTGAGTTCGTATTTATGTTTGGAGGACAGCATCAAAAGGGTTTTTAACATGCTTTTGCAATGCTGAACAATGTAGCCAATCACAGACATATCTTCTATTGACAAGAGGAGTGGCATTTCGGAGATGTGACTGCAAACTGAGTGTGGGGCACGTCAAGTTTTGGAGATCTTGTCATGGACCCAGAAAAAAATGGGACTAACTTTTGAGGGGTGGCTTTCTGCTTGTGGCCCAACTACAAGTAACTGTGAATGAGTTTGGCAGGGGGTGACCACTCTAAGTGGAGCTCCTCAATAGCCAATAACCCATAGCAGATCTATACAGGTTGAGCTGGGGAAGGTGGAGGGTTTCAGAGCACCTCTGAAAGTGTGCTGTGAAAGGCTCTAGTGCATATTAACCAGTCATTTAAATGTAAAGCAGCAAGCTCATTGGTTGTATATGCAACATGAACCAATCAGCTTGTGAAAAGTTGTTTAATGCTATGAATATTATCAATTTGCGTTATTGTCCCATCAGCCTGCACCATCTAGAGTTTCATGACAAAACTTAACATTTCCTTTAAATTCCATGTTCATTATTCGATATTTAAAATAGAGTCCTTTAATTTGAGTTTGTAGAGGATTGTCCTGGCACTCATGTTCCCATGAAAAAAGAAAGAATATATATATATATATATATATATATATATATATATATATATATATAATTTTTTTTATTTTAACATTTAGTTTTATTGTTTTAATTAAAATATAATTAAAGAAATGTTATATTTGTACTAAACTAATTTGGAGTTATACAGTGCACATCTGTTAAATGAAAACTATGAAGTGAACAGAATTACATTTAAAAAGCTTTTTTATGTAATTTAAGAACAGATGGCTTCAACAACTATCTCTGGATTTTCTAGTGGGACCTGATTGTTCATTATACCACCTTGTGTCTCATATCACACCACAGACTCGCTTTCTCTTGTTACAACCCAACTGGCGCCATGTGTCTCCCTTATTGATTGCATTGAACATGAAAGTCTAATATTAATATTAACCTACTGTATATTGTTACAACGTTTGCTTTGTCTTGTCAGGATTTATTTTTCAATAATAACCCACAGACAGTGCATTATCATTTTACTTATAAATGCACATCAAATGCAGATCCAGAGTTCAGTCAAATCTATATTGGTCTGCAAGCAATGAATGGATTGTCAAGAGTCTTCTATTGGCCACTGTCCAGCCCCAGCAGCTGTTGGTCTAATTTTATGGGTTTATTTTTAGTCTAATTGGTGAGGACACCGGGGTGCAACAAGATCTCTTTCTAAAACCTGGCCCTTATTTGCAAGATTAATTTAAGTATGTTTAAAGAGACAATTCTCCAATGAGTTAACTGTTGTCATTTATTCAGTTTTGTATTGTTTCTTGTCTTTATTTATTCTGTGCTCCAGTCTCTATTCTTAAATTGCACAGAAAGAAAGAAAGAAACAAACAAACAAACAAACAAAACAGTACTTCAAAATGTATCTGACATAAAGTACGTCATGTATAGTTTGTTAGAACATAAGGGTGATTAAATGATGACAAAGCTTCCATTTTTGAGTCAGTTATTCATTCGTTTGTTTGAACATACTGTGAAAAGTAGGAATTTTATTTATTTGAATTTGTTTATTGAAATGGTTGGTTGTATATTGATTACACTATGAAGTGTATACGTAAGAATCCTGAAAGACTGTACAAATAAATAATTTAACATTAAAGTGATAATGTGAGGGCAATGTCTGGAATATAATCTCCTCATATAGTGGCGTAATACGAGCAGTGCTGATTAGAAGTCCCCCTTATGTCTAGACCAGTCTGACCTTAAAGCACACACACACACATTAATAAATATATACATTTGCTGTTAATTTACCCATCCTTAGGCTATCAGTCCAAATGTAGTTTTTTTTTTTTCTTCTTCAAAAGAACAGTAAAAAAAGATTGTTATAATTTTGAGGACATGCCTCAATAGTGATTCACAAGTTTGATCAAACCTGTACATTTTTTTTTTTTCTCAAATCAGCCTCATTCATAAAACTAAAACCAAACTAATTTTGGTTTATGTCAATTAGTCAGTCAAGCATACACACATAATATTGTTTATACAGTATGTGTATTTTGTCTTCGGCAGGAAATGATTTAAAGGGGAGAGACATAATTTTTGTTTTGTTTTTTTATCCCAGATGATCCCTAGTTGATGAGGTAAATATGTCCATTAGTGTCCATTTCAGTGTACGCACACATATCCTACTGTAGATGGCAGCATTAATCTGCTTTGAATGTAAATTGACAGTTGACATACATTTTGGCTGTTTAGCATGGGCAGGTAAACCACTGCTGGTATGTGTCCGAACTACACTATTCTGGGTGCAAAAGCATATTTCTCCATTGACAGTTATTTATTTATTTATTTATTTACTCTTCACACAGTTCTATATACCAACTTTCAGCTTTGGCACAGCTGTAATTTTCACATGCAAAATGCACTGAAACTACCAAAACTTTTCATAAATGTCTTAAATCAAGTCATTCATCAATGGCAAAGGCTGTAAAGCAACAAACAACTTGTCATAAAACAATGATCTAAAAAAGAAAAACAGAAGAAGAAGTTAAAAAAATCCTAACCTATTATACATATTTTCTTTTGTAAAATGTTTTTACATAACAAGAATAACAGATCTCTGCTGTTAGAAATTCACTGCTGTATCTATGTTACATGGTTCATGTTTACATTGCAGTACATACTTACTACTTAGTACCATTTTGTAATAAAATTGAACGAACCTAAAATTGAACCTAACAGTTTTATCAAATTTTTCTGATGTAAGTATTTCATTTTTTTAGATTTGGAATATGTTTCAATACTGCAATGATGTAGAAATGTAGAAATAGCTGTCTTATTCAGTTTTGTGATGCAGTTTTGTTGTTTTTATTTTATTTTATTTTATTTTATTTTACAAACAAAAAAACTGTTTTGAACTTTTAACAGTTTTAAAAAATGTAAAACTTAGTGCATAGAATTTTGGTAGGTTGCATCTGAGTGAGAAAAGAATTTAAGTAATTTGAAAGAAGTAGTCAGTGAATGTATTTTGTGGCAAAGCAGTTGAATCAGTTTGCCTTCATTATGTGCTGAGCTTTGAATGAAAGGGTTTAAAAAAACAAAAAAAAACACTAAGTACAGCTCCATGTACTATGGAGTGTATATACCTTTACCAGGTATATGTGTACGTCTATGTGTGGCCACCCCTTTTCCACTGTTGTCTTCACCCATGTTATCTGGACAGGGGCCAGCTACAAGCCCGTCTGCTGTCGTGTGAAGCTGTTCCAGAGCTGAGCACTCACTCGTCAGGCCCCTCTATCCGGCCCCCGGCTCTCACTCCTGACCTTATCACTGCGGCCCCTGTCATGACACACTCTCCCCTCATCTCACTAATGACCGCCACTCTGTTCTCTATCTCAGAGCAGCCACAGGACAGGGATGAAGAGAACTGCCCCAACAAAGAAATAATGCCAATAAGGAATATAAAACTTGAAAATGTACGACCATTGACAGTTTTTACATTGTGATGACTTATTAAAGTGAATTATTAAATCAAAAGTGTGCGATTTTTTTAGTAAAGTCAACCCTTTTATTCTCCCTCATGTTGTTCTAGTTGTTTGTTTCATATTGCTATACTTTATTTCCTCTGGGGAACACAAAAGAATATATTCTGCAGAATATTGGCGAAATGTTCCATGCAGTGAAGGTATAAAGTGACCAGGAACTGACAAGCTCCAACAATATCAAGTTATTTATTGAAAATCTTGCCCTCCTCTGTAACTCAAGTCATATGATGCTGCACTAAAAGGATAGTTTAAAATTTTGTCATTATTTATTCACACTAAAGTTGTTCCAAACTTGTATGGATTTATTTATTCTGTTGAATATAAAAGAAGATCTTTTGATAGTTTTTAATATGCTCAGTAATATGCTGATTTGGTGCTAAGGAAACACGTCTTATTATTATTATTAATGCTGAAAACACTTGAGCTGCTAAACATTTTTGTGTAAACCGTGATACTTTTTTTTCAGGATACTTTGATGAATAGAAAATTAAATAAATACAAATATTGTCATTATACGGTACATCTTTTGTTTTGTCTTTTGATCAGTTTATTGTGTTTGAATAAAAAAGTATTGTGCTGTCATTATATCAATATATTTTATTAGCCAATACTACTTTCATAAGCTGTTAATAGCTGCCAAGCAAGAACTGAATTAAAGTAACTTATGTCCTCTATTTTACAAGTTTTGAAAGTCTTATCAGTTTTAAAAATACTTTCTTAATACTTTGATAGTTTAAATGCATTAGTTGCAGGTGCTATTACTGGCTGTAGCTCAGTAATTAGGCTCTTCAGGAATAATAATATGATTATTATCTGAGACTCAGTCAAGAGAAGCTTACACCCTTGACATGTAACATACAAAAACAAGCACAGCCCTGATTAAAGCATGCATACCTTGAATACGCAGACAGATATATCTACATTGTCTCTTAAACAACAGCAGCCATTGGATATCTTTTCCTCTCGCTCCACATTGGCATGATAGCATCTAAAACATGTGCAATACATTTAGACAACAGTTACAATTAGAGCGCAGGACTGTTTGTGGAGTCAATCATGTTCTTTAAATGGATTTAAGAATGGGGTTGTACAAGATAGGGATCAGCAGTTCACAGGAACTCAATATATGTTACAGTGTGGGGTGAGGAGTCTCAGTGTACTTAAAATCAAGTCAAGAGGTTGTCTATCTTGTCTTATTATCTTGGAATATATTTTGGGTGGATTTGTGAGGTCATAGAGAGGTAAGGCCCTTTTTACTGCAGTTGATTTGCTTTATCCTAAACATCCAACATGTGTAACCTCTCTCAGGCTGCTCAAATTATTCCAGGGAATCCATAACAATGACAGGCCCCAACCGCTCGCCTAAAACATTAAACACTTGCGGAAAGGCCTTTCTAAGCGATTTGCAAAGGCGTTTTATTCATTGAGTAATGCTGGCCTTCCTCAAAGCAGCATTTGGAAAGTCTATCACTCCACAAGGAGCTACTCAGATGTCATTTTGACCTTACAGGGTCTAAACAATGACTTTGCATCAGGTCAGTTGCCTAATTCTCTATCTTTCCACACGTCTGTCTGTCACCGAGTAAGATAAACACCAGCCTCTGTTTACTGAATCAGCCCTTTTTGGTAGCTCCACACAGCCATAAATAGATGGCTTGTATTTGCAATTTTTTTTCTGGCTCCAAAGTGCTATTGGCAGGAAAATAAAATATAAAAAGGACATCATGCCTTTTTTTTTTTTTTTTTACCACGGTTTCCCAGAACCTTCATACTTTCTTACTGCATCTTCTGTTTATTTATTATCTTTGTGGCCACAGTCACCTGCAAATTTGGTAACATTTAAAGGTAGGCCTACAGTAAATTTAGCACAATGGCTCTGTTTAGAACAGAGCTACTAATGAAAAGTGTACCTTTAAGCATAGTGCCTTGGTCACAGAGTTCACAAGGGCCTCGGATACAGGAAAGAAATATATTTGTGGCTTTTTTTTTTTTTTTGGTTTGGACATAGAGTATGCAGTCTATGCACACAGCTAAATTGAGCTTGACCAATACCCACTATTCTTTTTCCTTTTACTGGACAGTGTTAGAGATGGCAACTGGTCAGTTGTGCTGTGTTCATTTTCAGCTTTTTGCTATGTTACTTAATAGAGTAACCTAAACTTACGGAGTATATTTACAGCTGTCACACAAAGACATCATTCTCATTCTGTAAACCATAAACCTGTTAGCCTGCTATGTGTAAATGTTTAATACAAATAATTTAATTTAATATGAATGTTCAAAAATGCTTTAACACTGCGACTTTGATATGATTTAATAGATATTAACATAAACATAAAAAAAATGTTGTGCTTTATTGTTGATAGTGTGACATAAATGGTGTTCCATATTATGCCTTTAACCTGTAAACCATGTAAATGTGAAATGGAAATGTGCTAATGTAGTAGTTAAAACAAGTAGTTAAATGGAAGAACGTATACAATATGGTTATCTTCTTGTGAGTTTAGAGAATAAAGAAATGCCTACACGTTTGGAATTACATGAGGGTAAGTAAATGATTACAGAATTAAAATTTTTGGCTAAACTATTGATTTTGTGGCTGTCAAAATATAACTTGAATGATGACTTGTTATAAGCAATTTACAATTTTCATTGAGAGGCAAGTGGAGAAAAGTTAGGAAATGAGAGAATGGGATCAGGATATATTGCAAGCAACAAAAAATGCAATGTTAGATGATGAAGTATGCATACTTTAACAATACATTGATCATAAAATTTTGACCATTGACCATTTTATCTCTAATAAAATACGCTTTGTAAATTTCAAATGCCAGTTTTTACCCCTGCAGATTCAAATCTAAAAATTACACACACAAAAAAACAAGCTTATATTTGTGAACTGTCATTCTGTTCTGAATTGCAGCACGACTCTCCCCATTAGACATCTGTCTGCCCATCTGTCCGCCCATGTTCCTCTGTCTTCTTCACCTGGTGGTCTCCACCTGAGCCTGTGAGGGAGGTCAGAAATCACTCTGTGTATTGAGTTAGTATCTGTTGGTTGCTGAGTGAAGGAAGAGGCCCGGCACACTATGTGTGGCCCAGAGCACAGAGGAGTTATAGACCTACAGACAGCAATATGCAGTGGGTGGTTCTACACTTCCTCTTTATCGTGCAGATGGAGAGATATGAGCAGATTCAGTGGAATGAGAAAGAGCTATTTGTGGGCTTTCATTGGTCACATTTCAAATAATCAACATGATTCAGGGCCTCAGGTTTCTTATCTGTTTTTGAACTTGTCCTAAGAAACCTGATCTCTTTATTGAAGCAGGTTTTTATACTAATATTCTAAACAGATTTTTATGCTTTTGTACACAGTATGAAGTTATTATATGAGTGGTTATTGCATATTTCACTATGTGTCCTTTGTGCAGGTTACATTCATTTACTATAGTAATCATGACAGTAAATGATGCATAATTATAAACATTTGACACTAAACCAAAGTCTAGACCTAACCTTAAACATATAGCAAGTACATATTGTTAATACTGTGACTCAACCAATGGCATGACCTTGGGGTAAGGCTGTGTGTTAGGCCAACCACTGATATGAGTCCAAGGGAGTGTTTGGGAAATGGTAGCTTTTTTTAACAGCAGCTCAGCATGCCTTTACCTGACCACTAGTGGCACCTCTTGCACCACTTGCACCATTTTCCATAGTCCACAGTTTGTAAATGAATACATTTTGACATTTGCATCACATAACCAGGTCCATACATATGGCTTTTTTGGCAGCTCACGTGTTACAATACTGCACTTGTTGTGACACAAGTCACAATAAAAGAGTTTAAAAACTTGTGGAATCAAGCTAAAATGGCATGGCTGATTCACCAAATGTTTTTACCTCACGTTTGCTTTTGTTAATACTGTCGATTACATTTAGGGTAGGGTTTAATGTGGGTGGTGTTTTATTTTCAAATGCGATAGAGCATTAACATTTCAGTGCCACATTTTCATTTCTGAATTGCCACGATACATACAACAACCAAAGTAATGAACACACTTTTACCGCCACTCACTGGCACTGACATTTCAGTTTGAAATGGCTGTGAAATGTGCCAGAAGCAACATAATAGAATATACCAGAAATTACACAACACATTTTTTTTTCAGTGATGGAAATAAGGAATCAAGAAAAAATTCCAAGTGTCTTTTTTTTATAAAGACATTTTTGAAGAATACTTGTAGCTTGCCTACACAAGAGCACACGATTGTATCTTACGAAACACAAACAAATCTACAGTATTTATCAGATCATCTACCCAGTACACATTCCAGACCAACAGTCCAATCAGGCCCCATGGGGCCCAGCGCAAACTTACAAACTATGGTGGCAGGGCCTTGTCTCTCAAAAACAAACTGTGACAGACAAAGACATTGGTCTTATCGGCAGAGTATATATCATACTGACACGTCTGCCATCCCACAGCCGACTTGTAGACTTTGCAATGATGTTTGCTGATATATTTGAGAAGAGCTCTCAGGAGCAGGAAAGAGATTGCAAATGACATTTATTGTCACGCAAGGTCAGTGGAGTGTAAATGATTTCCTTGTTTGGGTGGAAGATGATTATAATGCCTTTATGCAGATAAACTGATAAAGTATACATTCAGTTTTATGATTTTAATATATAATTTTCATTTAAATGATTTTGTAACTCATACTATGAAAATTCAGCCACAACTATTCCAAGACTAGTAGATTATATCTTTCTCCAAAGATGCCTGGCATACTGAGCCAAAGTTAATCTATCTTAAGGCTCCTCATAAGCATCAGACCTCAGCAGAGGTCAAATCCAGAGGGCCTGCAGTACCAGTGACTGAATAAGCAAAACCAGATGGAGAATTAAGGGGACTATGAAGTAGTCTTTCATTTCTGAGAGAACTCCAGCTATTGCTTTACATTACTCCTAATACTTTGCCAACTGCACACTCCTCGCTGGGGTAATTCTTGGATTGGAAGGAAATACATTCTTCAATTTTTTTTTTTTTTTTTTTTTTTTTTTCTATTTGTCAGAGTAATGAGGCTGTGATAAAAGGAAGAGTTTCAGCCATTTTCCTCCTCGTTCTGAAGTAATTTGATTTTTGGAGACATAATTAACTGGTTCTTGAGATAGCAATGAAAATATGGGCTAGTTTGATAAGCATCATATCAGAGTTCCTGATATGCAGTTCCTCCAGACCTGGCTGAGTCACATTTTAGACAATGGCTCATAGATTTTTTTTTTTCATTCCACAAGCATATCAAATGTGATCCTTTCCACATAATATATCAAATTTGATATGTTACATCAGGACTTGCTAAACGGGTACCTGGTGGGTGTCACGTCTAGAAAAGTTTCTGTGCTGGCATTGTAAGTAATTTCTGTTTATGCTGTGCTGACCAGAGTGGCAGTTGTCTTGCACCTATGCTGTCCCCTAGTGACGTGGATGCAGCATCATGCAGAACAGTATAGTTTCTGTCACAGTGTATTGCACTGCAGTCCACCGTGTGAAATTGTCTGTTATTAGTACAGCTACTGAAATAAGATGTGATCTCTGCTTCATGTCTTTATCAAGACCGTGATACACAATGCTGACAGTCAGCCGTCGTAAATGTCAAGCCGTTTTTGCAGTGTGCTCAGTTTTTGCAGTGTGGTCTGCACTGTTAGCACTTGTCGGACCTCTTTGGCAGCTTTTTGGCCGATTAAGCATGTTGAATCACCATCGTGCAGTTGTTGAGACAGATCACTCTGATTGGCTTTTCAGAAAAAAAAAAAAAAATGATGAAAGCAAGCAAACAACAAAGAGGGTACACACTGAAGACTCTACTAAATTTATATCTTCACCTTACTTGAGCATTCTGTAACACTTTATTTTGATAGTCCACTTTAGACATTTTACTAACAGTAAGTAACTTTGCAACTACATGTAGTCTAGCAGTCATTTGAGTATTAGTAGACTGTCTGCTTAATATCTTCTAACACTTTATTATATATGTTTATGTCAACTTATTCAACTAACTCTAAACCTAAACTAACAGTGAGAGTTAGTAAACATTTAGTTGCAAATTATTGAGAATTAGTTGACATGTAGTTGCAAAGTTACTTATAGTTAGTAGAATGTCTAAAGTGGACTATCAAAATACTATCAAAATAATATTTTGTACCTTCATTTCTGTTCATATAAGCTGCCTTATAACTGAATGGTTTTTTTTTTGTTGGTTTTTTGTTTTGTTGGTTTGTTTTTTTTAAATCTTGACATCTTCACTGAAATTATATTTAAGTCCAATCCTTTTCACTGAATGTTTTTTTTTTTTAAATCTGTAACTACAGTAGAGTATATTTCTGTTCTATATTATTTTCTTAAAAAAAAAAAAAAAAAAAAGCAATTTATCTAAATGCACGGGAATGTTATATTCAATACCATTGACTTCTAAACTAGAGAAAAAAAAAAAACTCAGATGTCTCATGGCACAGGGCCAGGAGGAGACATGGAGTCAGGTTTAAAGATAAACAATAATAAGCCAGGCTTTCCTCTGGCCGGGCTTAATTGTATTTACCTCAGTGTCACATTAGCTTTGAGGATTGGACCAAGTCTGGTTTTAGTTTGCAGAGAGAGCCTGGAGGTGATTTTCACAGATGAAATTGGCAATACTGGAACTGGATTGCTGTACATGATGATACTTTAACATAACATTCTTAGTGTCTTAACTGAGGGATGTGTTCCATTTGCCCTTGTCTATAGAATCAAATCAAGGAGAAATAAATAATTTGGTATTGATTTCGGTACAGGCTTTGTTTCTGGAAACTATACAGTTACAGTTAAAACACAACCCAATGAATTAGCTAGTTATGTTCTTCAGATAACCCATGAAGAAACAAATAACAGAACAGAGTGTGGTTAAGCATCTATTTTTGCTTGGTCGAACAATATGAAAATATTTTCTTGCCCTAAAGCATTCTTGTCCTGAAGTCTATGATTATCTCCACAAGCCTCAGGAATTGGGAACCACATTTACGTCATGATGGTCATAATTCAGTGTAACGAAACCAAGCTCATCAGAAGTGGATTCTTTACTGAGCTATGTTTAACCATGTCCTATGGTGGAAGAAAGGAAAACATGTGCAAGATCACAGACATTATTTCAATAACAAGAAAAACATTAATAAGAATTCATTTCCTTTTCATACTGTTTTTTGCTTATCTTATGAAAAACGTTGCAAAGGGGTTATTTAGTCAACTAAACCTTAGTGTGCAAAAGTCTTTCTTTGAGTCAAGTCCATAAAATCAATACACAGCCAAGTATACAAAATGGGGTATGAACAGACAAAAACCATGCACTGAAACCTAAGCCTGATTCTCAGTATGCCCACCACTGCTCTTGGGCATTCTTGATTCTTGAGGCTGCATTGGTTTTATTTCCCCTGTCAAAGCACTGTTTGGAGAGGGAAGTCAGAGGGGCATGTGGATCATGTAACAGCCTCACACTGATCCATATCTACAGCGATCCCGGAAATGGCTTAAATATGTTGTGCATGAGTTGAAGGATCACAGTATAGCACAAAATAAAAGAATCACTGCTTCCATGGCTAAGCTATTTCACAAACAAAAGGCTGTTTTGTTTTGAAAGTGTATGGCCAAGGTTAAAAGAGAAACTTTGTTGAATAATGTCATGTAAGAGTGGTTTGGGAGTTTGTTTCATGTTTCCCAGAGGAATGATTTTCTCGCTGCATTTGTTTCTGGGTTGAACATATGTCACTAGTTGATAGAAGAAAATGCACACGGGCCAAAGGTGAAGAGATAACATTTCCTCACAACTGCAATCACAATAACATGTCCAGGAAAGGACTGTTTCTTTTAACCCGAGCGAGGAGACATGCTGTATCAAGAGTTCCTCTCCCTTGGAAAGTTCCAGCTGGCATTAGATCCAAGAATGGCCAGAAGAATTGGAGCCATGTTGTGTTTTAGGAAACAGCGAATGCGCTTTACTTATTACTGGATTTCCATCTCTACCTCATCAGCACAGGTTCAGCACTAGTTCAGAGGAACCTCCCAATCTCAAACCAGGTGTTTTTTGACAAAACAGAGTGCCTTGGCAATGACGAAAGAGTAGTTACATGAGGGAATGACCAAAGACGTCGGGGGAAGGGTGAGAGCACACACTACATTGGGCTAATAGTTTTATACCCTGTAGTAGATGATTATCACTGGGAGAATAGAGCATTTAATATGTTAGTCTTTGAAAGACACAAAGACTTTCATATATAAACATTTCTACAACCGAGTGACATTTTAAACACTGAATAGTCCAATGTTCAACAAACATCCTGCTGGGCAGGAAATAGTACTGTGTGGGTGTGATATTATTTCTACTTAATAGTGACCTCAACAGCTAATATGTCAAGCTGTCACCCCCTTAGAAAAAGAAGTGTGCTTAATTGTACCGAACCTGCACTTATAGTGTATTTCATATCTTAAAAGTGTATTCAAAAAATGTATTTGCAGATACAGTATATTACAATGCAATAAAAGGCCACTTAAGTGTACTTAAAGAGAGAACATATTCATACTGTTTCATTTAAAGTTTTCTAAAACACTTTCC
Source organism: Poropuntius huangchuchieni (assembly GCA_004124795.1). NCBI lineage: Eukaryota > Metazoa > Chordata > Actinopteri > Cypriniformes > Cyprinidae > Poropuntius > Poropuntius huangchuchieni. Next base: position 1,150 of record SCHK01424874.1, on the reverse strand, counting down.
TATATATATATATATATATATATATATATTTACCATAATAAAATTACATACAGTATAAATATTTTATGTACATATAAATAAGTCCTATTTAAGTATGTCAAAAAGGCACTCAAGGTTAACAAATTGCATTTAATATACATTTTAATTATAATCCATTTTCAATTAACTGCAAATAACATGCAGTTAAGTGTCCAAAAACATTACATTTAGTATGCACTTAAGTATAATCTTTGAAAGTATATTATTTGTGTAATAAGTAGGCCTACTTTTTTTTCACAAGGGCCTGACAAATGGATTTGTTTCTTGGCTAATGTATAGCTTTGTAAACTCGACCAAACCAGCCTTATTAAGTTGTTAGAAGACAAGTAAATGTCAGGTAAATTAACAAAATTACAATGAAACAACAATAATGTTGCAGTCAGCTCTGCGAGAGGACTTTTATTAGTTTGGATCAGTCATCATCTCCCCTATATTTACTTGTAGGGAGCGGAAAAAGGCACAGCAATACTCGCAGTGGCAAACGAATGCAGTGTGTGTGGGATGGAGAGCAGCCTGTTTAGTTCTCTCACAAAAGTGCCAGTTCACCAGAACTTTTCACAGCACTGTCTCCCCAGACCAATGAAAACAACATGCCTCCGCACTCCGCAAAGAGAAGCAGGAAAATAAATGTTAGACCTTTTCTCCATTACTGTGTCTCGGGCAAAAGGGCGCACAGTGTTCCCAGGATCGCTCGTGATGTGGAACGGAATAGGAAAAAACTTATTAGGGGAACCAAGAAAAAAAGTTGGAAAGAAAAGTAAAGCAAAACAATCCTTTTAAGAAAAATTGTGGAGATGAAAAAGTGATCGTCCGTTGCTAAGAATGATTGTACAATACACAAAGAAAGAGTATTTAAACTACTACATTATATATATATATATATATATATATATATATATATATATACTACCTAAATGTAAACTGAGTGTAATAAAACATTTTCATTAAATTGTAAATAACAAGCAATATTATTTACAATTTAATGAAAATGTATTTTAAGTTTTTTTAAGTGCAATCAGCTGAGCATGCTTTTTTTGACCCACTTAATGTGTATGTAAAAAAGACTTCTATTGTCTTTGAAATATGATTTAAGTGTACTTCAGTATGTACT
>SCHK01424856.1:0-11389 GCA_004124795.1 Poropuntius huangchuchieni | reverse complement strand
GATAAAAATAAAAATGTTGTTGGACGAATTTTTCCCCGTTGTGAATAGGTCCATCGGAATGCAGTGTTTCAAATCAAAAACTTGTTTGCTGCCAAAATTCCCAACAAATATTCAACAAAAATTTTAAATAATTATTAAATTGATTTTAAAATATAAAAACATCACACGTAATATTAAAAATATTCACATCTTTATCTTTCAACTGCAAAATGTCTTTATTTTTCAGCCCCCTTGCAATTGAATTTGCACATCCACAATTGAACACATTCCTAATATTTTAGTTTACTCTAAAATCATTTCATTTGGTTTGACTTCCAGTTTAGCACCCACATTTGATTTGACCCTTACCTGACCCCCCACCTATAACCGACTTCAGACATTTTGCATCCGACAACAACCAACAGGAGTTCAGTTGATGCTTGCACCATTCTTTTTAGGAATCCTTTACAGATTCTAAAATGGAACAATTGATACGAGTAACATTTATCCAACGCTGATTAGATTAAAAATTCTCAGGGATGGAGATGGGGGTGCAAGGGGTGAAGGGTGGGCATGCAGAGCTCAGAGCTGGAGAATAGAAGGCCAGGGGTGTGAGGGCAAAAGTTCTGCATGAGTGGATCACAAAGCAGGATCTAGTGTTCACCCCGTTCCCCTCCTCATTCCTCCCCCTCTCCCTCGAGCCTCAGCAGCACCCACACCCATATCCTGGGTCGCGCTTACACCTCTCCGGCTCTGCATCCCCCTTTTGCTTTCTTTCTCTCTCTCTCTCGTTCTTACTCTCTTTGTATGTCCAGCTGGCTGCCCTACAAAGCCTCCAGCTCAGACTCCCAATGAGCCCTGCTCCCTCCGACGCTTTGTTCTGCGGTTTTTCCCACTCCCTGGAGAGAGAGAGTCACTACCAGCACGGACAACAAGAAGGGATAAGGGAAAATGACAGAGAGATGGACAGGAAGAAATGGAAAGGAAACAAAAATAAGTCAAGTGTCTTTGCAGTCATGAATTACAGAGCGGTACATTAGCGAATTGTATTTCTCAGTCACCTTCAGCAGCTATGCAACTTCCTCTTCGCAGACAACCCTGAGCTTCCTTATTTCCATTGTCCTTACTTTATATGATAACTAAAACATTGATTATCACGTGATAGTATTTAGGTGACTTCTACCTGATTTTCTTTTGGAAACCTTCCATAAACATTCTGGGTTTAGAAGAGCTCCTAAAAATGGTGCCTTTCTAAAAAAAAAAATCAATTTCTCAAGGTCACTGTTTTTTGTATTTTATTATAACATACACATAGACACCGTTCAATGTGTTTGTGATCCTTTGGGTTGATTACACAACCCATTTCATGTACCAGTCCATCCGTTCGGTACCCCGTTTCTCAAGCTCTGGTAGATCTTTGCCGATCAGCAAGCAGAAAGGCCTCAGTGTTGCGATGTGGGCCGGAACTAATAGGATTGGATTTGATTCATTAGATTCTCTTTCATCGCACTGGTTGGAATTTCACTGCACGTCCCGTCGGACTCCCCACTTTTAAATAAGGATCGCACGAAGACCTGAGGGGTGAGAGCTAGCGCAACTGAGACACGGCCTCGCATCGCTTCTTGCTCACATTCCCACAATCTCTCTGTGTAAGAACCTCCGGATATATGAGTATTTGGGATGAGTTCCCGGATATTCCAAGTTTTTCTGCATGACCAAACTAAGTAGGCTGCTTTGTAATGGACAAACGTATAGATTATACTCTGGACTATTAATGTCGTGTTGGATTTGTCACACACGTTTAATCGGCTGCTTATGACTTTCTAGCTGGTGAAACCGCAGCTAACATGTTTTATATCCAGTTTGGAGCTTTATTGTCTTCATGCTGTAAGGATTGCAGCACACATGTACAACATGCCTGTGAAAATAATAAGCAATAATGACCTCCATCTTCCCCTGTGAAGTTTGCCTCCAAGAGAGATTTATGAAAATGAAAGTAAACGTCTGAAGCAACAAAGGACCCACACAGAGTATTCGCCTTGTTAAGAACAAAATAATCAACTTGCGCAGCTTGAAGCTTTGTTGGACCGCCCAACTTTGCTCCCTGCGTCTTTGTGGTATTGTGTGGAGAGCGAGACAGTGTCTTAAAGAATGCTTCCATAAAGCCAAAATTAGCATGTCAATATGGGACCAAGAAAATGAAATTTGTCTGGTTTTAGCTGTGAATGAGTGAAATTTGAGTTTGCAGATAACCAATTAATGGACCGGGGTATTAGAATGTGATTTCATGCAGCAAAGGCACTGAAAATATGCAGTGATTATGACGTGAAGTGCCTTCTGCAGTATATTGATGGTGTTGTGAAGCAGTTAGGTCAGTTTATATATTTTTATCTAGTCACTTTTAAAAGTAAAACAGCAACACTCCTTAATGAACCACAGTTTAAGATGCCTGGTTACGGGTGAGTTGTGGGTCAAAGTTGGAAAAAAACCATCTCCAAATATGATCAGTAGTAAAAAAGTGATGCTTATGATGTTGAATTGAGGATTTAATCTTTTGTTTTGTGTCAGATCATTTAAATGAATGATTTGATCCAAGTTGTCACCCATGAATCAGACTAAACTAATGATTGGGTTTGACTCATTGACTTAATAATCAGTTCACAAAACCAGTCTCACTGTTTCGTTCATGAATCAGCCTGATCTGGTTTTTGTTTCTTACCCATTGACTCAGTGATCTGGTCACAGTGGGAAAAAAAAACCCTAATCCTAATGCTCTCCTTAGCCAACACCACTAATTAAAGAAATGAACAAACTAGAAGTTTGACAATAAAATAAGATGTATTCATTATTTTCAACAGTAAAAATACACTACATTTAAAATTACAAAACTGCAAAACAGAAAAAACTTTACCCAACCACACCCTTCTGAAAACGTTAGCACTGCACATGCTGCATTCAGACCCCTCTGTGCTGCGCTCTCAGAGAGATGTGGCCATCTCTGATTTGGAGAGGAAGACAAAAGCCCTGGAAGCTTCTGCTGTCCTCTCATCTCAAGCGGGGCTCGTTGATCGACGGCGCTGCCAGGTTGGCTGCCCCGCTTTGGGATATCTGTAGGAGTTTGGCACATGAAGCCTCGTGGTCTAGTGTGTTCTCAGGGGCTTGGCGTACACGGGCTCCAGGAAATGTAAGGGCAGCAACATGAACAAGGCTGCCAAGAACACCACGCTCACCAAGGACAGAAGCACGTAGCGGCCGATGAAGAACATATCCACTATCTGAAAAACATCACAGGCTTACGGCGTGAATTATTTCACATATTATACAGTTACTGGAAAGTAATTAAAGCCATGAGGGCTTTGATGTTTCCATTAATATTTTTAATTAACATGAAATCCATTCAGCATGTTATGCTTTTCTCCACTAGAGGTCAGCAGGGTTCTTTTAAGAAATGCAAACTTCACTAGACCAGATAGACTTGACCAATGAAGTGTGTGTGTGCGTATATATATATAAAATGGCAAAGGTTTTTTTTTTATTAATGCCTTTCATTCAACAAGGACATAATAATTTGATTATAAGGTGAAGACATTTATAATGTTATAAAAGATTTATATTTCAGATAAAAGCTAATCAGAAAATTTTAATAATTTCAGAAGCATCATGTTACACTGAAGACTGGAGTAATGGGTATACCATCACAGGGATAAGTGTCATGTTTAAATATATCAAAATAAAAAATAGTTTTAATTTAATTTTAATTTAATTTATAATAATATTTACAATATTATTGTTTTTACTGTATTTTTGATTAAATGCTGCCTATATATATATATATATATATATACACACACATAACATTTTTCTTAAATATATACATGCATGTGTGTGTATTTGTATATACATAATAAATATACACAGTACACACACATATATTATGTACACAAGAACTTTTATTTTGGATGCAATTAATCATCACCCAGCACTAATATTAATATATATATAAGATTTAAGTAATGTAAACTAGATGCTTTCTATTTAATATATATAATATGATTTTTTAAAATTTATATAGCAGCATACGTCAGAAAAACACACACTTCTTTCTTGCCATTATTTCTTACTCTGCTGTCTGTATTTCCTCCATTAATTAAAGCTGAACAGGGTGATAGTGTTGAATACTAACAGCACCCTACGTCCCTACAGACCTCAACTATAGGATGAGGCCTAAATCATGGGAGAGGCCACCACCTACATTAAACTACAGACAGAGAGATGTCTTTGTGTGTGTCTGTGCATGTGTATGTGGGAGGGGGCTCTGTCTCAGGCGAATGCAGTGTTCTCTCGTTTAACGCATCTCACTTTCTAATTTGCCAATTAGCCGGCTAGCGAAGCACAGAGCAGAGGCCATGTTTTATTAATGTGGCATCGAATGTGCGGCAGTGAGCTCCTGTTTGGGGCCGGCCTAATTGGCACTGTGATATTATTCCTTTGTACAACAGCGAGGGGTTACCCATTTCTCATACAATACACTGTCACCTATCAAGAAAAAAACTGTTATCTAGTCATACCCGCTGCAAGCAAATCAGCAACGAGTGTAACATGGATTTGGCGCTATGCACAAATGAGAGTCTATTGCAAAATGTACGGTACTACATGCATGCTTAGTAATGAGAGACTTGCATGCTGTTTTGTTTTTGCTATTTATCTTTCTGTTGTTCCACTATCAGATATTATATTAATTGTTAAATTGATTAAAGCTAACTTTCGTGCACTTACCTACATGGTATCAACTTCTAAATGATAACAAAAATTTGTGTTGTAAATCTGAGAAGATATGTTGCAAGATATTAAACTTGTCAGATCTTAAGTCTATGTATCCAACAAATGTAACAGTGGGTAATCTAATAATTTTAGGTCGAAGACAGGGGAACATTTGATTCAGTCAACATGTTTCTGTTGTGTTATTGAAGACTGAAAGGTAAATGGTTTGGGTTTTGTTTGTGCAGACAAGAGGGTGAGTTGGCAGCTCAGAGCGCTGGTTTTGGCAAAGACAGACTTTGGGAAAAAGCTGTTGTGTTTGTGCTCGTCTGCTGTTGAGGAGAGATAAACCAGCACATGTCTTTGTCAAATATAACTCACACAGAGAGCTGTACAGTACACGTAACTCTCTATTCAAGCATGAATATCAGAATTGAATAAAACAAAACAATACTTATCAAATCAATTGTACATTAGCTTTGCATATGTTTGTGTGTCTGTAAATTTGGCAAAGATATGACAATTATTTTATATTTATAATAAAGCACACTATGCAAATATTACTGCACTCACCTGAACTGCTTTCTCGGGAGTGGGAACTTCAGGAGCGCGCGGGAAGAATACTAAAACCAGTGTGACGGTGAGCGCCAGAAGAAATATAGGAATGATTCCTAACCTAGTGAGGCGATAACGTCGTGATTATTCATGATACAATAGAGATACTACAGAGAGAGCATGTGTCGAAAACCTGAATGTTCTTACTTTGTTGGGCCAGTTGCGCGCGACAGAACGATGGTGAGCGCGAGAGTCACTATCCAGATTAAAGCGATGATAAACACACCTGTCCCAACTCCTAAAACCACATCTGCCATCCTTACCTCTCACACTGCCTGTACCTGGACGAGAGAATTATTTCTTGTGTTTAGGAAGCGTGATGGATGCACGCGCTAAATCCACTGTAAGTAACTTATATTAAAATGATATTATGAACGCAAACCATGTGGCGCGTCAATCTTCATCTGGCTGCTATTCTTAGACACTTAACGTTACTGCTTTTTTTAAACTCAATTCAACAAGCATAATTAGGAAGTAAACGATGGGAAGCATGCAGTTAATCAAAAATGAATGCTTAAGCCAGCACGCTAATCCTTTGTAGACCCTTAACGGCTACAGTTTGAGTTTGTATATTTACCTCATAAAACAACCGAGTGCTGGAACCAACTGCGTAGTTCTAAAAAAATATAGTGATTTGCGACAAGATACACGCTGCAGAAAGTGTAAAATATTTCCATGGAAACACCGTCGCTTCTGTTTACTTCCACACTTCCTGTGTCGCGAATAGACCAATCAGGTTGCAGTGTCTAGCGAACAGTATGCTGGGAGTTGTAGTTTATGTGAATACTGAGCATATGTTGCGCGTATAAAAAATACGTTGTATTTGCAAGCTCAATGATTAATAAATTATATTTTATTGTATCTTATTTTAATGTTGTATCAAATCGCATAGGGATTTTAAACTGGTCTGTCTATCTATCTATCTATCTATCTATCTATATATCTATCTATCTATCTATCTATCGTGTGTGTGTGTGTGTGTGTGTGTGTGTGTGTGTGTGTGTGCGTGCAGGCCTACACCCATTATTATTTATACCTTCATTTGAATATATTTGACACATAATATTTTGGCTATATTTTATTTGGCTACAGTACAATGACCATAAGACAATTAGTAATAACCTGTTGTTTTAGTTTTATTAATATCACATTGTGAGGAAAATGTACAAATCGTTTTAGATTTATATTGGGGTCCTATCAAAAATAAATAAATAAAAATAGCCCTAGCATATTTGATCTAGATTAGTCTTTCTTAATCGTGACTCTGCTTGTAGCCTATGGGTTAAGTTTGTATATAACTGACTAAACATACATTTGGGATTTGACCAAGTGGCAAATTTTCTTTTTTCTTGTGGCGCAAATAATTAGGTTTCCTCTGCTTTCCGACTAGGCGAACAGCCAAAGCGACCTGCAGCCGAATGTAGGTCTCGTTTGATGCCGATAGGGGGCCAGCGGGCTCCGCCGCTAATGAACCGGAGATGCGCGTGCAGGGCCCGGGGTGTACGGTACGGCACGGAATAACGCCAGCGGAAGAGGAACCGCGGAGGTGTACAGCGAGGGGTACGGGGAGAGAGAGAGAGGAGGGGGGAGATGGTGGGAGGGGTCTGATATGGCAGACGTCACGGCTTGTGTAGGGGAGTATAGGCTGTGTTGTCAGCCTGGTGTCAGTCTGATGAAGATTGGCATTCAGGTAAGCTGTCATTCATTTTCAATGTCAGAGCGCGGAGCGGGCGAACACTCCAGCGTGTTTTTTTCCCCTCTCGCTCTCATTACAAAAGGCAGGACATTATTCATACAGACTGGCCGAGGGCTGAGGGGAGAGAATGATAGACAGAGAGAGAGAGAGGGAGAGAGAAAGTGAGGGAAAGAGAGAGAGAGAGAGCGCGCGCGTGAGTGAGCGGGAGGGAGGAGGAGGAAGAGAACGAGTGCGATAGAAGGAGGGAGGAAGAGAGGAAAGACGGGAGAAGATGCCGTGCAGTTTGGGGAGCGCATAAGAGTCTTTCTGGATGATTTTGTTTGGTGGATGATGCGTTTGGACTTGTGAAATGTGGTGGTAATTTTTGTGTCGACATTTTTGTTGGGTTTTAAAGGGCATTTTATCGTCTTTTCCGTAGGGATACATGACTGATTTGTCATATTCCTAACGCGCAAAATATAGGCTAACTTACGCATCTAAATTCACATTTAGAATTTTAATTGGGATGTGTTTTGGAATCGCCAGTGTTTTGTTTCGAGTTATATTTCTGTCTTGTTTGCTTTTAACAAGTATAAATATTTGTATTTAACTGTTCAGTTTTGAAACAAGATATTGCTTAGTTAATGTTTATCTGGCATTCAGATCGTGCGCCAGTTTGACGTGAGATATCGCACATCATCGGAGTAGTGTTTAAGAAAATAAAAACAGTTTGCCTGCATTATGCAAATTATAGCTTACAATGACTTTACGAAGTCAACTTTTTTTTTAAGAATGTAGGTAGATTTTGGGTCGCGAAATTTGTTTGTCGCCAATGACAACATTTTAAATGTATTTTTAAAATGTTTTGTGGTATGTGAATCTATAATAAATTTTTAATGAACAATAATATGTTTTATGTTTTGTTTATGACCCGTCCGATGATGTCACTAATAACTGTTTGAGCAGCGTACTGTTGTTATGGTTACCATCTCGCGATTCTTTTCGCGACTATTTAGCGACAGTTGCAAATACGTAGGCTACTTGTAACTTGTAATCTAAGTTTTTGGTTAAAAATGTTGTTTGAAAGAACTTCTGTTAAGTTTTAAGGTCCCCATATTTTACGTTTTATGTTTATATTTTACATTTTATGGTGCTTGTGGACATCCTGCCCCTTATTTCCCTTCTGGTTGCTTGTAGGTAGTTGACCACAGTAAACACATGTAAAAAGTATTAGAAAGAAGTTACTATTAGAAATATGTTTGATGTAGGTTCTAGTACTGCTATAGTTCAACTATTACTTTAAAAGAGGTGTAATTTTAATGGCTCTTTCTGCTGGTGCTACTGTATGACTTATTCATACTGTGTATTTTTTATAGTTTGGATGGAAAATCATGTGGTTAAGTATTTATTACTCTCGTGAATTCTTAAATTTGTCTTCTCATTTGAAAAACATGAAGCTTATTGTTCCGTTTTGACTTGCAGAGACAACATTACATGGCATTATAAACGATCAAGTTCCTCATTGGATATAGACTTGGTCCTTTGTAAAAGTTTAGTGACTTTCACTTTTGTTTCTGACATTAAACCTTTTTTTCCTGTAAATTTGGATTCTCTTTATAAAATAGCAAAGCAGAAACTGAAAAACAGGGAACAAAAACAGTAAGATACAGGTGATGACTTTCAAAATTTTGTAAGNCTTTATAAAATAGCAAAGCAGAAACTGAAAAACAGGGAACATTGTAAAGTTCTTTATAAACAGTAAGATACAGGTGATGACTTTCAAAATTTTGTAAAGACACCAGGGTTGCTTGCAGTTTACACCTGTTTGCAAGCTTATATAATACAAATTAATTTGTACAAAGTTATATTTGTTACACTTTTTGGAAATTCAAGATAATCCTTCACACATGCTTTATATTAGAATACCTGCAAGTGAGCACTGTTTCATAATTGATACGTTAATTAGATAATTTGCGATGTTGAGTTCCATTCTCTGCAAAAACGTGGTGAGAAAAGAGTCTCAAATCCTTTTTCTGACTGACTTAATTTAATACATAACTGAAGTTTACATTAACACCTTTCACAATACTATTCAGGAAAAAAAAGCTAAATGCAAAATTTTGAATGCATTTTAATAAAACACGTTCTTAACACTTTTAAATAAAAAACACTCTACACATAAATGTGATCAAATTAGTTTTTCCAGTACAAGCCTCAACAAAGTGCAGATTTGAATTTCTTTAGTGTCAAATATTGAAATATTATGAAACAAAAACTGGCTGTATCATCTGTTAAACACATGAGACACCATAAAAGTGACATTGCATGTCCATTTTCCGCCCAAAGTCAAATCTCATTTAATCAGCTCTTTTATTTCTGCGGTGCAAGTGATCACGGGGCTGTAATGTTTTGTCTGGAAGATAAAAGTTGTTGGATGGGGCTAATTTAAATGCCGAGATCCCTGCTGGGATCTTAATTGATGATTTGTGTCGCGGGACAAGCTGCCCAGGGGCAAAACTGCAAACACAAAATACTCCGAGTTTATTTGCATATTCCCCTTCTCCACATTACGAGCAAATTACAATCTGAGGTTCAATACTGCAGGACCCGGAGCTCTTTTGGTCTAATCACTAATAAAATGACTCAGTCGCCCTAAATGAGGGAAGTAAACTGAGCAAAAAGAAGATTGTAAACCAATTGTGATGCTTCTTGACTTGCATAAAGCTATTTAGAAAATTGTCTTCTGTTCTAATACATCGTTTTTGATGCCAACCATAGCACTAATAATTCAAACGCCCATTTTCTACAGGTCTCATTTGGATTTTCAGATCTTACACTTGTTGTTTGTCTGTTGACAGTTAATGAGATACTCGCTGTATCTGTGCACAATAAAAAATGCAGGCTCAAATGAGAATTATTCATCAGCTTGTAGTCTGCTGGGGTCTTGTGTGTTCAAGGTGAAGCAATATGAGGCTACATTGTTCTTCGCTCTTCTTAGATGCACAGAGACAGAGCTCTGTTGTTACAGGCTTCCACCGCTAAGCCTTTGCTGATCCTGATGGCTCTCTGAGGAGTGTGGGCCTGTTATTGCCGTTGGACGGCTATGCATCCAAATGACCTCGCTGTGCTGCTCTCCTACCGCTAGGCACGGCGGTCAAACTCCTCTCCTGGGATCTGGAGGTAGGGGAAGATTTGCTTGATTTACACGTGTGTAGGCACTTAACGGTCACCCGTTGCCTGGTGCTCACATCACAGGCCGTGCTGTTTTCATGTCACCCTGGCCTTGGAGAGAGACGTGGCATGATGTGTTGGAACTGACGTTGATTTGATTTACGAGAAAACAGACTTAAAAAAAACGCCAGTCTCCGAAAAAGAAGCAATGATCTGGTGTTTACAAATGTGATGAAGTCGTTCTTTGGTGTGCACGTCAGCACTTGTCATGCACTTAAATAGATGTCGCCGAATGACAAATGACTTGATGAAAATCTGCCCTTGACTATCCTTATACTCATGTCTATATCTGCAGCATTTAAAACAGCTTGAACAAAATTAAAAATAAAAAAGATTAATATAAAAATCTTTTGTAAAACTTTTGCATGTAACTTGTCCCACACAGTTTGTACTACACACATGAGTACAGTACCTGAAATTGTGACCAATTGTGAGGAGAAGTGAGCTAGTTGTTATTTTAGTATCACTGAGATTTGTTATAGTCTGTTACAAATTTGAATCAGTTTTTATTTTTATATTTATATAATTTGTTTTGTTTTGCCACTTTTTGTCTTTTTTTTTTAACATATGTCTATATTGTTTTCAGAATTTATTTCAGTTTTTTTTAACTATTTTATTACATCACGAGTAATGCTGAATAAAAAAGAAGGTTTTTTTTTATTTTATTGCAAGTATTTTTCATCAAACAGGGTCCATGTGGGTCCTTTAAAAGTTCAATTTTAGGTCATAAAAATCTAAATGGTATAAGAAAAGAAAACAGGAATCACGAATTTGTATAAACCTGTATTATTTGGTCCGTAATGTTGTTTAAACAGTAATTTTACAGTAAATTAAACAGTAATTAAACAGTAACGGTTGTTTTACAGTATTTTTATTTGTGCATGTCTTAAAAAAAAAAAATCTACTAGACTTATACTGCAGGAGGGACCCAAGCCAATTCTAGAAACCAGAATATCATATAGTGATTTGTGGGTGGGATCTTTTAAATTTGACTAATGAGTACCAAGCAACACCTTAGCAACTGCATACCAATGCCCTGACAACCACTCATGTATTGCAGTGACTTTTAAACTGGTAGAACAACGTTTCTTAAGAAAAAAACATAGGTAACTTTTTTTTTTTTTTTTTTTT
>SCHK01424747.1:12842-46952 GCA_004124795.1 Poropuntius huangchuchieni | reverse complement strand
TTATGACTCAGTTAGTTGGAAAAGTTGTCTGTTCAGCTGATCTAGATATTTAATAAATAAAATTATAAAATCATATAAAGTAATAATAATTCAATAAATTATTCTTGTGGATATTATTATGTAATTTTCACGCTTTAAGGTTCAAATCTAATGGGTATATAAGCCTAGGACCTGCTGACCACTTGGATGTATACGTTCAATGCATTGTCATTATGACAGTTTTGAAATGCAGTAAGAAAAAGTGTATGAAAAGACCATTAGTCTTTTATTAGAGGAAAGAGGGAGGCACTTAAAGTAATTCACTTAGATGAAGGATGCAGATGGAGAGTGAGCTGTCATCAGCCAGAGAGAGGGAAAGTGGAAGAGAAGAAAAAAATAGATGAGTGAAGGGTGGGCTGGGGATAATCTATTTAAATATAATGTCAGGTTTAGGGGGGGAAAAAAATCTTGATTATTTTTTTAGTAGTTATAATCCATTTATGAGGTGTTTAGTGAGTGTTTATAGTTTGCTGTCGGGTAATTACATCAGTTATTAAAGGGACCACCCTGTTTCAGAGCAGGACTTCCTGTCTAGAAAAGGAAATTAGAGGAGGCATGATGCTCATGAAGTTACTTCCTGTTTAGATACAGTTATTCTCCTGATTGTGTTTTATTTAGAGCAGAGATTTAAGCTATTTTTAAATCATTAACTAATTTACACACAGAGCTTGTCTGTGTCTTGACAGGTCTGTTCTCAGAGGCACATGATGGCTGCTGGCCGAAGGGCAGGGATCTTTTTTTTTTAACTAATGTTGAATTAAAGAAGCAACTTTTATAAATATTTCACACCACAAAAACCTAGCTATAGACATCATAAAATATATACAGTCCATATATGTCTTGTAGCCTGAATTGATATTGTAATTAAAAGAAATTAGCACTTTAATTCAGAAAGTAAAACATTTGCAGTGTTACAAAATATTTCTATATCAAATACACGCTGTTCTTTTGAACTCTATATTTTTCAGAGAATTCTGTATCATAAAAATTGTATTGTTTTCACACACAACAAAAAAAACATCAAACAGTACAACTGCTTTCAATATGATAACAATACGAAATGTTTCTTGAGCATCAGATGAACATATTTGATTAATTTCTAAGGAATTATGAAGACTGGAGTTATGGCTGCTGAAAATTCAGCTTTGCCATCACAGGAATAAATTACAATTCAAAACAATTATTTTAAATTGCAAAATAATTCACTAAAATATCATTTTTACTGAATTTTCAATAATATAAAAGCACTCTTGGTGAGCGTGTATTCATTGAATTCTTTGCTAATGTTTTCTTTTGTTTGTTGTGTACAGAAAATAAATCGGTGAAGCTTTGAACCAAATTTGTGTTTAGAAATACAGACAGTCTTTTCACTCGTTCTGGCCCTGCCGGTGCCATCTCAATTTCCCTCTCTCTGTCTCATTGGCTCTCTCCAATTAGAAAGGACCTGTTTACATGGGTCAAAATAGAAGGGTTCTATTTTCACCAGCCAACTCTCACTGTCCTCCTCCATCACATTAACTCTCTTTTTTGTTTCTACTCCCCTCCTCCCCTCTCTCCCTCTTTAGAAGTAAAGCTGGCCTCATAAAATGTTAATAAGTGCCAGAGTTACATAAAAACGCAGTCTTCCAGAATAGAAAAAACAGAGGCCAATGAGGGCAAAGGTAGAAAGAAGAGACTGTTTATAATACATGAGACCTATCATCTTTAATTAACAATATAGAGCAAGCAAATGTTTCTGTGTTCCTCAGTTTCATTCCCTTTCTCAAGTAAACAAGCAATTTCATCGTATTTCCTTATCTTCTGAGTTACTCTTCACTGGCGATGGGCATGTGCTGATAAAAGTAAAGCGCTCTCCTTGTGGAGATCCCAGACTAAGTGCTTTCATCAGGAGCCAGCATCAATAACGTTTCATTACTGCCCTGCCAGAAAAAGACAATCCCTGTCAAGCGTTTACTTTTGTCTGCACTTCACAGCTCAAGAAACCTATTGTGCTGCTGAGCAAGAACTAAAGGCTCCTAGATGTGCTGTCTTCACAGGTTATTACACATGTAGTGAAGACTATCGACTTATACATAGCTCATTTGAAGATAAACATCATCCGGAAGTTTCACTAGGATGGATTCCGAAAGTCTTTTGGATTTGAATGTGAATCCTCAACCACAGGTGATTGAATGCTTTTGAATATATTTAGGCTAACAATTGTGGGTTAAATATTTGGCGTCCTCATGCATATTGAACAAATCCATGAACAAAGGACGATGCTGAGGGTGTTGGTAGTTATAAGAACTACAATGTAATGATGTTCTTTTCTCTGGAAATTGGATTGGTCTGGCAGATTATGCTGTCCAGCTGGCCCCGGGCTGTTTGCATGCTTGTTTTATTGCTTAGTGATGCTGATTGGTTTTAGCTGATGTCATAACTGTTGTTTCTTTGTAAATAGGCAGACACAGCCTCCACATTTTTTACATGGCTGAATTTTTTAAACTGTACGTAACAGTCATAGATCCTATATTCTCTACAATGTTTTTGTTATGCATGTGGCTATCAGCCTTTGGATCAAAGAGATTATGCAAATACAGATACTCCCACACAGGGTAATAATGATGATGTCAACAAAACATCATCAAGCCACAATCAGTTGATGGTACTGGATGTAATGTCATTGCAGACAGGAACCACTCCCATACAAATGAACCTCAAAACAGATGATCTGATATGTGTTCGTTCCTGAAAAAGAAGAGATGGCTGCTGAGATTTTTGCGAAACGTTTTGACTGCTCTTTTATTTCAGCGATTTAACATTGCTTTTCCTCTTGTGAAAAGCATTTACTAATGAAGATGACAGCAATAGTGCATCAAATCATGGAGAAGAGGCATATTTGTGTTGTCAGATACATGAGAATTGTGTTTATGCCTTATTAGCGTAATACCTTCAGTGAATCTGGTGCAAAATGCAGACATTATATGCAAATAGACAATATTATACAAGGGCACATTTCAGTCTTAATTTCCCTTAATGAAGCATTTTTCTCATTTCTAAATCTACTGAGTTTTAACAGTGTGAGTGAGCTTTATCTGTGCCCCTTAGAGAGATGTAGTTCAATGAGTTCAGTGAGATGTAATTAAAGTGTGGATTCCATTTGCCAGAGAGTCATAAGGGTTTGTCAGATTTGTCTTCCTACTCTTAACAGCCCTTAAATCTGACCAAAATTCATCCGTCATGACAATCTTGGCAGATGTAAAGGCTTCCTAATGAATCCTTTTATTCACATTAAAGAGCAAAAGTTCTGCTGTGTGAGTTCAGAGTTAAGAGTGAATGATATTTGTACCAGCTGTTTGTGGAGTTTTCGTCAAGATCACCTTACATCTGATTTCTAATCAGTGATGAAAGGATATGGGTGATACAGGGAGTTTGATAGCAGAGTGTAACTGTGCTGGCTGTGACTGAGTAAAATCAATATTGGAAATGGGCCTTAGTATCCATTTAAGTCATGGGGAAGCATCACTAATGGATAATAACTATGACTCAGTGTTTGTGTGTAAATGGCTAAGACCACCATGGTGAAGTGGTTTGTTTAGACAGTGTACTATTTCTGTGAGAGAAGTTACTTTTGGTGTAGCTGTAGATATGAGTAATTATTTATTTCTTTTGGTGTGTAAAACTTTATGTACACAGAATCACTTAAAACTGTTTAGAAAGTGCCTTACAGAAGACGCATACATAAACGTTCATGAATACATACAGAAGCAGATTCGAAAACAGAGCAAGAAAAAATTAGAAGAAAATATACATAAAATATGACAACTAATTGAATCAGCTATTTGGGTCTTGGAACCATTATTCCACATTTAAGTTTTTTGACTTTTGGTATGAATGTGTTAGCCTTAAGGTTATCTGTAATCTAGTATGCTCCAAAAAAAAATTGAAGATATAAGCGTTCAAAACAAATCAATGGTCAATTATTTTATCAGCTATGATGTAATGGAAACGCTATTGGCTTATTCAGAAAGGGGCAGAGCTGTTCGATTTGTTCCGCCCCGTTTTCCTGTTTTGCACTTCAGTCAATTCACATTTAAATTGCATATTCCAAATTAGCATCTAAATGTGACATTTCCTGTTGTTTCTTGTGCTCATATAGCATTAAAAACGCACATATTTCAGGTTGATCCAGCCAATGTGCATTTGCAGTCCCAAGAAATATGAGTGAACCATCTTGATATGCAGTTGCTGATGATTAATGGGTTAAACAATAAAAGGACTTTAAGGAATCAAGCCTGGGGGTGCACCACAAGACATCACATTGCATACTATTGTAATCATGCCACATTTCACATGCCTCCAGTTTGATATTGTCACTATTTTGTTTGTGACTTTAGCTTTGCAAGACAGCTAAACAAATAAGGAAGCTGAGAGGAGGAGTTAAGGACTTCCTGTTTCAGGCACATGCGCTGTTTCTCCTTCACTGCAGTGCAGAGTCTCATCAGCTTACTGTACCTAAAATAACCATCTGCTGTCATCTCTCTCTCTCTCTCTCTCTCTCTCTTTCTCTCTCACACACATACATACACGCACACATGCACCCTCTCTCTTTTCCTTTCTCTCAGAGGACAGAATAACCCTTCTACATCCTTGAAAGAGAAATCATGACTCATGCCTCTTGACAAACTGCTGTGATCCCTTTTCTGGTAAAGGTGCATGTGTTTCTGTATATGAGAACGTGGGGGGGTGGAAGTTAGAAAGCACATATCAAATTTGTAAGCGTCCAAGGAGAGTTGTAAAATCTCAGCACAATCATGTATTGATTGAAAGGTCATATATCGCTCTGGCTCACCGCCATGCCAAGACATTTAGAAATGTTATCTTCAGATCTATACAGAGAGTATATAGAAAGTCCTAGAATGCACTGTAGTAAACAGTGATTGCATTTTCTGGCCTTATTAAAGATGATACTGATGGACTGAGTAAGAAGAAGATATGCAAGATTCAAATGCAAGGTTTATGAAAACAGAGAAGAAAAAAAGGGATAGCACAATTTTCATTTTTGGTTGAACTATGCCCTTTAGATTTTTTTTCGAAAGCGTTTGTGAATGTGCATGTCTCCACCAAATTTGGTCATATGCCTCTACCAAAGTAACATTGTTAAGGCATAAAATAAAATCAGGCAGCATGTGATAATCACTATAAGCTTAGTTCCTTTGTCTAAAAACAATTCTGTATCTTCTTTGGTTGGATAACAACATCATGTGGCTGTTGGCGGCACTGGGGAAACTAATTTCCCTGGTGTTGTATCTAATCTTCTCAGGTCTCCTGAGAAAAAGCACTTTGTGTCTGTGCAACAACAGACAGGAAATGTCATTTGAAAGTTTAAGGGAGAGTGTATTAAAAACACTGTATCAGTGACAAATAGTTTGTCAGTTGGTTAGGACAGTAGCAAGTTGACCGATGAGTTAAAAGCAGGTTTTGTAGGACCCTAGTAACAGCATTTTAGTGCAGAATTTTGTTATTTAAACATTGTTTGTGTATTAGGTGAACTATCTCTTATTTCTGCAGTGATTTAACCGATCCAGTTTCACTATCTCCACCAGATCCTAACTTTTCAAAATAACAGGAGAGTCACATCTGAACTCTTCCTTTCTCCTTATGATCTGAATCACAGGAGGACCCATGGGATAGAGCGAGAGGAGGAGGTTTATTGTTTCAGACTGACTGTGGGGGGGGGTTGAATCTGGGACTGTCCGACTGATCTGCCAGAGACACAGGGAGGTCCTGTCCTATCACATTGATGTTTGCTCATGAGGGTGGCCTTAGTGACAGCTGTTTGGGGAGTGAGTGGAAGGAAAAGAAGACTCTCAGTATCGGCAGGAGACAAATAGGGGGTCAGGAAAATGCACGGTGGGGTGGCTCGCAGCTTGGAACACTCTGCACGGACATTTATATGTACAAGTTCCTGGAATTTGTAACAAAATCACTCCTTTTTTGTATATTGCTCCGAGTCAGTGCCAAAAAATAAATTCCTCCTTCATCAAATGAGAAGTAAAGAATTCAGTGCATATGTTTCCATGAAACAAACAAATCTGAAGCCAACATGAAGGAAGTTTTAGCAAAGCAAGCACTTAATTCCTAGCCTACTTGCAGATATGTGATTTATCAAGTCAAGCTGTCACCATGCTATTTGTAAATGTGAAGCTCAAATGCCATAAATTTGCCACAGTCTAATAAGTTTAGGCAAGAAGATGATGTGTTTGTCTGCCTTTGAAGCCAAAGATTTTCTCCTTCAGTGAGTATGAAACAGGCTGTTTGGTGTGTGGCGCTCTGGTTCTGATTCAGACTTTGAGAAGGCTGATGATTTGTGGACCTCACAGACTGTTGTGATCTCAAACAGTGCAACTGATTCAAATCGACTCACATGTACATTTGATATGATTAGGTGTGTAAGGGTGCAGTATATTTCGGAGGCCTATTTGTCAGGATCAAGTTGTAAGCACAGCCTGTTAAAACACTGGGGCATTTTACCACAGTAATACTACACTGGTGTAGATTGTTTGTGAAGTAAGTGACTTAACTGAGAGAGACTGAGGTTTTCTGTGTGTTGCCAGAGGCTGATCGTTTCACATCTGTGTTTGTGTCGAATGAGATGATGCATGCAGTTTGTGGTCTCTGAGGCTCCAATACTGCATATGTGTTACCGAAGTGTGTATGTGTGTCTGTGTGCTTAACCCCCTACACAAAGCATGTCTTTTTCTCTCATGCTGGATGAGTAGTTTACTGTTTCGAAATTGAACTGGAATTTTGAGCAGATTAAGTTAAAGAAGATGAATAAGTGCAATATGTGTACATTAAAAACAGCTAAATTGTGTGTTGTCTCAATGACTGCCTCTCTAAGTAAATCTTCTCCATAAAGCTGATGACAGTCATTGATATGAATTACATTTAGATGCCTAAAAAGATTATGGAATTTTTTTAGCCAATTTTCCCTAAATCGGTAATGAATGAAGTGTGATGTTTTGGATCCCATTGACCTTTATTTAATGGCAGTTCTTTAAAATACATTCTTTTGTGTTCAGCCAAATTTTCTTTTGCCTTTGAACTATGCCTTTAATAATGAAGCACTGTGCTGAGCAGTAGGTGAAAGCGAGATAGCAGGAGGATACAGTGAACAACAGTTGGGTGGCATATAATTTGGTGTATCAGGGAGGTTTGTTTTCTCAACTGGGAGGTTTGTGTTTGGGGCATTAACAATCATGGATCCATCATGAGATCTCAAATGCCAACCTCAATTACAGTTTCTCTGCAAGAAAATTACAATCTTGCAAGAGCAAGCAATGGGGGTAACAGTCACTAACAAAGCTTCAGAGTGGAAATCATATCCCAGCTGGGACAACTGAGCAATATGGATTCAATTCATTCACTTTGGTCTGTTACGATTCCCTGTTGCTCATAATGTGCCTAAAAATATTTATCATCCCTCTGACATCAGAATTTGTAAGCTTAACTTACAAATTAAAAAAGTTTTAAAAAAATGTTTTAGGGTCAATATTCAGCTAGATGTCAAACCTTATTACACAAAACACTGTTTCACCCATAGTAATCAGGATTCATTTAACTGCAATACCTTTCCTTGTGGTAATCGAATTGATTAGAAGGGACAGTTCACCCAAACGTAAAAATTCTGTCATCATTTACTCATACTCATGTTGTTCCAAACCAAGATATTACAATAAAAAAAAAATACATTTTTCAAATGACCGTGTCCACAGAAATAAGTAAGTTTGAAATGACATGAGAATGAGTAATGAAGACAGAATTATTGGGTGAACTATCCCTTATGGTAAGAGCACTTAGCTCCTCAGTTTATCCGGACCTGTCTGCTTCAACCATCAGCTGCTGATTTTGGATCTAAAGTCTTACTCCCTGTAGACTCCTTTGATAACATATTCTATCATGTTTCATTTCCACACTCTCCGAACTCGCCACTGGAGTCCCACAGGGTTCGGTATTCTGACCGCTGTTATTGTCTGTCTACAGCTTGATTAGTACATCACATGTTTTCTCTTATCACTTCTATAATGATGATACACAGCTTTACACCTAATATTCCCTTTTCGTCTGAAGAAGTGATCTCAGTCTGCATCTCTGAACTTGGAAAGTTTCGCATAATTACCTCATCTACTGCTGCTCTCCCCTCTCCACCCTTACAATTGGCAGAATTAGATTCAAACTTTTTTTTCTGGTCTACAGTACAGGAAAATGCTGGCCTCATTTTAGATACAGGCAGTGACTGAACCATACATCAGGCACATACATCATTGTGTAAAACTAGTCCTCGGTGTGTCCATCTAGGTTAGGAAACTTCTCTATTCTTGTCTTCCAGTGTTGAAATGGCAACCTGTAATTATAACTAGCTATAACTAATATAGTATAACTATAGTACTGACAAGTCTACAGCACAGTCTTTTGACAAATACTTTAAAATTAAAATATGCCCTTAAAACTAACCAAATTAGCCAAAAATAGATACTCCATAAGTTTGATGTTATTATTAGAGGTGTATGCTAGATGTTGCTGTAAGGTTCTTGATGTAAATCAAACGATGAGGATGATCTATCTGCCACTCCTGTTTTCTCTGTGTGATACAGTCCTCATCAGCAAGGGGTCAAAGGGCAGAAGTTAACAGGCACGGTTAAACCATGACCCCCAAGGGGATTTTTATTGCCCTGTGTCAGGCATATCATAGGTATGACTTTTTGAATGTGTACAGTGGGGTTCAAGTCTAAGACTTCTGGTGAAAATGCTGTTGTTTTGAACTTGTTTTTGAACTGTTTTGAATCTCATTTGCTACCATTTTTTTTTCTCACAGATTGTATTACCAGTATCACAATTAGAGTTGAAAATAAACATGAATCTCAGAAGGTATTTTGAGTAAATTGAGTGTATTTTCCGAAAGCTAGAACTTGTAGCTTTGCGTATTTCTCACTTACATCCTCTCTGGACCTTTCACAGTGTATGTGACAATGCAGTTATGCATGCATTTAAGATCTGGAGTCACGTATCATGGTTACAGCAACATTATGAATGTCACTGGCATACATTTACTAGCCTTGGCTTTCAGTTTTATGAGCTATATGAGGATTTGATATACTGTAGTTTACACCCTGCTGAAGACCATTTTAACGCTATAATTCATCTTAAGGCGTTTAAATTAGCGTTTAAGAGACTGAGGACACAAGTTCAGGTATTCTGCAAAATCGAAATTTTTCAACTGTTCATACCAAGAGGCCAAGGTTTGACCATTGAAATTTCATTATTCATTACTTAACAAAAATAAAAGATACACAAACACACATACACACACTTTTATATATATGTCAGGCTCATACACTGATCATATATATGGGCTCTATCTGTCAATGGGCATTTTAAATCCATAAGTATGTCAGTTTTGTAAACTTTAACAGTCCAAAATGTAATAGACCCCAAGAGAGTCTTGAAAACTTTAGAAGGTCACATCTGTAAGATGACTGTTGTAAGTACCTGACAACTGGATAGATGTTTAAGACGGCATGAATTCTCCTCTCCTTTGCTGTCTTTCCTTGTCCTACAGAGAAGAGATTTGCACCCTCTCTGCAGAGTGATTTGTGGGATGGACAGCCGTCCCTGAACCTCTGATCTGACTGCAGTAGAGGAGGGGAGGAAGAGGAGAGAAAAGGGATCTGGCAGATCAGTGCAATACAGGGCAGCAGAACAGATGGAAGTATGAAAAAGATGGATGCATTTCCAGATAATGAAGTTTTAGGAAGGACATAGGAAAATATTATTTTTGTTCTATTAATGTACAGCATAAATATACTGAAAAAGCAGTGCACAAGGCCAGTCACAAATCACATTTGTGACAGCACACACACACTCACACCTGATGTCACACCTCTGTGCAAACCTTCCACCCACAAGTGTGTGGTGCCATAAAGACCAATTGTGTTTACCTTTAGTTATTTCAGATAAACAACTGTCGCACTAAAACACACTCACAGTCTGTCAGTTTTTTGTTGGTTGAACAGTTGTTAAATGTCCTGGGTGAGTTACGACCTTAGTAAAGGACCAAGTGTGTCACCAGCAGGCTCAGACATTGCTCAGAAACCTCTCAGCTGGCCAATCAGAGTTGGATACATTTTAAAATAGCAAGAATTGTTTAGCTTAATTTATTAACAGTCGTTTTCTTGTCAATTTTTTCATTGTTATAAAACCTTCCTGGATGGATCAGTATGGTTATACTTTCAGCTTGAAAATGTCAGTAGGTGTATTAGATATCAGACACCAATTGTCTTAAAGCTCTGCATGGATTTGATCAAGAAAATGACATGCTGAAATATTAAGTAAACAACTCACAATGTATGACGTAATGTTATATAAATACATCAGTCTCATTAAATTACTTTAGAGCTTGTTTACTGTGTTACAGTCCACTCTTCAATAAATATACTGTGGGAACTGCTTTTCATAGTTTATATATTATTGCCAAATATGGAAACAGTAATGTTTATTTCTTGCAGGAATCAAATTTTTAGTGCTATTGGCCACTAAACATGAAAAGTTTATAGGGAAATTTGGACAAAAAGAAAACCATATTGAACGAATTGAAAAACATTTAGATTCACACCTGGTATTTACACTACACTTAAACTTTGGGGTGGTGCGATTAATTTTTTTTTTTTTTTTTAAGTTTTTCAAAGAAGTCTCTATTTCAGTAAGGCTGCAGTTATTAAATTTATAATTTATTGCATTTATTTAATATATTATTAAAATTACAGTAAAATTGTGAAATATTTCATTTTAAAATAACTATTTTAATATATTTTAAAAAGTAATTTATTCATGTCAAAGTGAAGTTGAATTTTCACTCCAGTCTTCAGTGTCGCATTATCCTTCAGAAATTATTTAAATATAATTATTTGGTGTGTAAATAACATTTCTTGTTATCAATGTAGAAAACAGTTGTTTAATATTTTTATGGAAACTGTGATACGCATTTATTTGCAAAAAAAATCACTTCACTAAATAAAAGCATTAATTTCCTTAATAAAATAAAATCTTACTGACCGAAAATTTTTGAAGACCTTAATTATGGATCTGTAAATGGCAAGTGACGTCAGGTCAGATGAAGGAGGGGATGGAACAGAGCTGTGGTAGGGGAATTTGGGTGGGGTTGCCCCCATCGAGCTGGAATTCTGTGAAGGGGTCTCGGAATGTGGAGAATGACTGTCATGAGATAGGCCTGGGGGTCAGAGGCCTGTATGGGTTAAAAGGACACCTGCTGGACCACTGTCAAAGCTGAAATAGGTTTATTTCTGCCTCTAAATAGAACATTTCTTAACATAATTGCATTGCTCACATATTTTCCTACGGTCCCACAAGAGAGTCCTTTGTGATTCCTATTACTTTTCTATTATTAAACTAGTCTGAAGCCTAATTGACCTTTAACTTAATAGCATTGTGCTGTCTAGAGAGGAGAGTATTTCTAATACGATGCATTGTAAAGTCTCTGATTCATGTTTTCTCCAAACGTTTATGGAATTCAAAAGCCAATCTGAGAATAAGAAGGTAAAGGGTCAAAAACTCTTAGATAATCAATATCTAAGAAAATGAACAAACATTTATTATGGTTAACCTTTCAGAAACCCATTTGAGTTGGAGTATACGCGTGCTATTTAGATTACAGTCCTGTCCAGCGGTGCTGACTGGATCCAAAATGTGATCGACAGCCCACAGTTGAGAATTGGGACATTCTGCCATCACTGAAATATTTAATGTGTCCGAGGGAATTGTGAATTCTTGGGTGTGTGAATACACCGTCCAAATTCCTGAGGCAGTCAGATCTATGTTTGAATCTTTCTGTCTTATTCTATAACATCAATGCCGACTTAAATTTAAATGTAGTCAACATGGAAGCTGGCGCTGAAATTAAAACCATGAACTGTCAAATCCTCTCTCAAATCTTCATCTTCAACTGAGTTCTTTTCCTTCACCTGTTTTAACACGTCACTTTAGTACACAAGAGAGGTACCAAACCATCTGAATAGTGCATAGCCCCTTTACCGGATCTTCACAAGAGGTGCCTCCCTTTTGGAAGCCAGCCTGATCCATTCATTTAATTAAACTATCCTTAGGGAGACTCAGTGTATGTTTGTGTAGGTGAACACCAGATTGTAGATTTAATTAAACAAGTTTTTTTTCTGTATTTTTGATCAAATAAATGCAGCCTTGTTAAGTACAAGAAACTTCTTTCAGACACATCTTATAAAAAACTTTTTAACAATACTGTATAATGAATCTCTTTTTTATAAATTAAGAACACATTCAGTTATTCATATCTGACCAAAATCCAAACTTGGAACAAGCTAAGGGTACAACTGAGCAAAGCCTGGTGATAAATAATTGCAAAATACCATCATTTTGAATAGCTCCACAGTAAACTGTGTCATCATAAAGATTGTATCAATTCTAACTCTTCATGTCTCTCTCTTCTTTCTTTCTGTTTTAGCCTCTTCAGAAGAATGGACAGATCTCTATTTCCAGTCTTAATGGGAAGACAGATGACCAGACAGAGTATAATGGCCACACGGAGGAGAACCCACCGGCTGAGGGTATGTGCTCATAACCATGTGCACAACTAGCATTGTGTGTATATATCACTCTCATATCTTTATTACCATGTCTGTGTGCGTGGTATGACAATGACTGACACTAATAGTGGGCTGCTTCCCAGCGTTAGGGGTCTCTGCGTGTGTAAGGCTTAAGATGTGATCTTTATCTTTTTATCTGTGTAACCTCGTTCTCCATCTGATCCTTCTCATAATCCCCAGCAATCCTGAAGAAGAGAACACCTACGTAGAGTCTACAGCGAGTGGACACCAACATAGACCTCTTTAGTCCCCTAACCATGGTCTTTGAGAAGACTCTAGGGCAATAATGCATACCATGTTTATTTTTATTCATTTTTTGTGTTCCTTTCTTGCTTTTCAACTCAGAGAGACCACCAAGATGCTTCCCCCCAATAATATTTAGCAAGCCATGACCTAGCTGACCCCTTAAAGAGGTGTATGTTTTTAATAAGCTAGCCTCATTGCATGTATAGAAATCTTAGGTGTTTTTAAATTTGTGATTTGACCTCCACACTTTGCTGGAATTTCATCTTGCAGTTTGCATTTTCAGAAATAATCTTGAATATGAAATGATTTATGGTTCTAGTAGCGTATCATATAGTTTTCAGTGGTTAGTATGACAAATAGTGATTCAAGTAGCAAATTCTCAAGACTTGTTAATAACAAGTTCATAACAGAAGTAGCAATACTGATTCGTGAATGAATCATTCAGAAAATATCAAACCTAAATGAATTCTTTGTTCACAAATCAGACATTGCTATTTCTCTCATAAACATTATGTATTTTTGTATAAAATGTATCAAAGCACTGTGCCACATCTGACAGTGTACACATATTTACACACAGATAAAACCTGTTTCCTATTGTTGTGGCTGTGAATGCAGTGAGACATTATGTATATGCAAGTCTCAAGCATGACAATACCAGGACAAGCCCTTGAAATGCTCCCAAAATGCCTCAATACTGGCTTTATTTAATCTGCATGATTAATGCTGTAATGCCAGCCAAGAGTATTTAGCCATAATTTTCTAGCATGCTCAGTGCAGCCATTTATTTTCTCCAGCATCCCCAGAGTACCAGAAAAACCCCTGGAACGTTTTATAGAAACGTACTGGGAGAATAATGTGTGTAAAATGAATGTGTTGATATATCTGTCTGTTCTCCATTGTTAAGAAACCTCCCAAAATATGATGCTGTCAGATTTTAGTGCAACTTTTCAATAGAAACCATGTACACAGAGTCAGATAAAGACAGATGAGAGAGAAGTATGACTGCCAAAAATGAAACTGCCCCAGCCAAAATTAAGAAAATAGTGCTCTCAGTATTAAAAACACATACATTTTACAATTTCCTTTAATCAGCATCTTTTCCATTTTGACTACGCCTTGCTTTTCAAATGTTCATGAATGCACACCCATACAAGCTCACTCATTCACATGATTATACTAATGCACATATGTCAGCAGGAAATTACAAACACAGATTTACTTGCCTGACCTACATGTACAGACATGCAACAGTTACATGTATACAAAAGTTTGCAAATGAATTAAGTTTCCCACCCACCCACTTACACACACACACACACACACACACACACACACGCACGCAAGCTGGCTTCCAGGCGTTTAGGAGGCGGCGACGTGAGTGAGTCCAGAGAGTGAGCTCAACCATTATCTCATACACAGTCCTCCCCCACCGAGCTGAGTGTGTGTGTGTGTGTGTGTGTGTGTGTGTGTTTTTACTCTGATAGCATATGAGTCTGTGTTCCATATCAAACATGTTTTAACAGGCTGTATGTGATTATCTGTTTATCTCCGGAATTCAGTCTTGCTGGTATAAGTGTGTCCCTTTACTCTATCTTTTCTTTTTGTTATCCGTATGTGTGTTTGACCTATTTCTGTGGAATTGCGTCCATAGAGAGCTCCGCTTTTGAGCATGTTGATAATTGCTTCAGATTTTTTTATTGGTGTTTAGAATTTGAATCCAAACGGGTGATTTGACTTTGACAGTGTGTGTGTGTGTGTGTGGTCAGTAATTCACTTCTCAAAATCTCTTTTCCAGATCTGCAGTATGATTTGAGGTCAGATTCCTGGAAAATTATTAACATATTTTTATTTTGATTAAGCACTTGTTTTCTAGTTTAAAATAAAAACTATTCAGGTCAGCGTCTTTTGAAGCCACATACAATTTACATAGATTTTTTGAGTTGAGATTTATTAGTAACTTGGGATTTTCTTGACTGAGTAAACTTTTGATACTACGAGTATGTTTTAGCAATACTCATGCTGTTGATCAGAGAAACACACAGATGAGGAAAGCTGAGATGACATGAGAATGGAATGTGTGAAGTGTGGAGCGATGAAGGCTTTGGCAGTAAGAGAAAACCACAGGGAGAGTGTGAATATGTGTTTGATTAAGTGTAATTTAATTCCTTTAATTTGCAGCAATAAAATTCTATAAATGAAAAGAGATGTAAAAAGTGCATAAATGAAAAGAAATAAGACTTTTCCCTGTGAAAGCATTAAAAGTGTCTAGTTTCATTATTGTTTGGCTGTTAAACATTCATCCTGACTGTGGATGTTGACAAAAGGATATTGAAAGTGAGATTTGGTCTGGGTAGATAGGGAATACATAGTTCAGACAATCAAATGTTGGCTTGATGTTTTACATTACAACATATTTACATAGAATCTCCCAGACCATTGGCTGATTAAGAAGAAATGTCATTGAGATAGGTCATGTCATGATAGAAGTTTGCCAACCATATATAGATATAATTTATCAAATGTGAATGTAATATTAGAAAAACAATGTTTCAAATAAATGCTGTTTTTCTGAACTTTCCGTTTTAAAAAATCATACAAATAGTATGCACTGTTTTCAACATTAAGAAGAAGAAAAAATGTTTCTTGAGTATTAAATCAGCACATCATATGGTGAGCATAAGAGACATCTGTCAAAACCAACTGTTATCGACCAAAACCGTTTGAATGATAGTATATATTGCGATATCATTTATGTAGGTACACCAAATTGACTACAACCATAAGGTGAATTATGACGTCACTGGTACAAGTTGTACCTAGCACCGTGACAGCTCATGAAGTAGTTATGCACTATCAAATAATCTGAGTCATTGTCATAATGTCCTTTCCGAAAAGTGACAAATCAGCCCAGTGAAAGAAAATGACCTGGTGAGGGAAGAGGAAGCAATGACGCAAAAGAATGAGCGTGCTTCCTGCACAGCATTCCTCAGCTTCCTCTATCCATAGAAAGCAAAGGAAACGGGAAGAATAAAATAAGGAAAGCTTGATATAGAGATTTGTAGAAATGGAGGAAGGTACAAAATGCAGAGATGCCGTTTTAAGATAATGTAGTGAGCGAAATCAGGTGAAAGTATAAAGCGGGAGACTGCTGGAGAGTTAGAGACAGTCAGCTGATCCTGGCCAGATCTTCACACAGCTCTCATTTCCTTTTCCTCCCATTATTTCGACATCATCTTCCTGGCCCAAGGAATGCGTGCATAGATGAGGGCGTGTGTATGTGTGTACGTGTGTGAGTTGGGGTCTACAATGACGTCGTAGCATCCCCTGCAAGCCCCCAGGCCAGCGGGAAGCCCACTTCCACATGTTCCCAGTCAAAACAGACTGCCGACTGCTCACGCTTCTGTGTTTGATCACGTTTCCCTGATGCAAGAGATAACATGGACATCATTCTGGGTATCAGTTTCACCACGACTGTAATTAGCTGTTGGTATTTTATCACATCTTACTAGGCCTCCATCAGGCCGGAATAGGTCATCTGTGTTAGTTGTGTCTTCATGGCCAAATCCTCAAATATGACTCGGCTTATAAGTGATGCATTCAGGAGGAAGTAGAGTACAAGCTTCCTCTTTTGAGGAATGTCCATTACAGTAGAAAGGGAGTGACTCACACTGTCTTTAGTGTGAGAGAGTATGTGCTTATTGAATTCCACTCCTATGGAGTCACTGAGGGCAAAAATTCTTTCCCATATATCAAATCCCTCTGATCTGAGCACCATGACTCTGTCTGTTACTACAGATCACAATAAAGTCTGAGGAAGGCTATTCATCGGCTATTCACGAAGAATTTGCCCTACTTGTCCCCTCTAGCTTTCCACCCAAACACTTTTAATGTCTAGCGCTACAGTCCAGTAACTTAAAACATCACAATAACATAGCAGTCAATTAATGTGTGGTAAAAGTGAGTGATACAGAAAGATCTTTTGGTTTAGTTAGGAGAAATACCAATCTTAACCAGATGAGTTTCTGCATAGTCTGTCGGATCCAGACCAAACTGGATTATAGTTGTTATCACCCACTTAGATTAAGATTTTAGCTGGAATTCACACATTCCATGAGAACAATGGCAAGGTGTGAGATGTCTGATTAGACCCTTGTATGCTGAGGAATCTCATTGGTATTCTTTAGCCATCCTCCTTCAACAAAACTTGAATGAAATAAGCCACCTCAGTTTACACCTTGAATGAACCATTAGCACTGTAGAGTGCCAGCCTCATTACATTCCACTAGCTAGTCTGGGAAGCAAGTTTGAAATAGAAAGTCACTTTATTTTCTAACTTTTCAGATCATTTTATTAAGGGAGACATTTTTAATAAACAGTGTTTTTTTACTGAAATATTTTAAAATAACAGAAGGTCAGTAGATGTTGACGTGGGTTTAGAAATCACTAATAAAGGTAAACTTGGCTTTTTTTTAAAGAAAGAGCAGTTATACACAGTTTCTATGGATGGCTACAAGATACTTCAACACAATGTATGGTGTAAATTAGATTGTGTTAAAATTGTGTCCAAAACTCTATGTAGCAACTTATATGTGGAATATTCAACACACTAAGCCACTAAACGGTAAATAATAACACAATCACAATGCCAATAAAATGAAAAAAAAAAATTAAAACAGTTTCGGTTGAAAGTATTTATGGCTGGTATTTAGACCCATGGACTGAGAGTGATAAAGAGAAGATATAAAGCTTGGTAGAGTGAGAGGGAGAAAAGGCAGAGAGATAAGATACAGGAGAACATATTGTGAAGGTCCTCATTTCACCCTTGTCCATTTTATGTGTCCTATGGATCCTGCCTCCTTGGACAAGAGACGGAAATGGGAGATGGAGCTCTGTGTAACATCATGTACAGAAATGCCTTTGATAACCTGAGTAATTTTCCCTCCCTTCACACACACACAGAGACACACATATTTTAACTATGGCTTGACAATTTCTGTCATTTTGAACAGGGAAAGAAAAAGTTGGGTAAAGGAATGTTAGAGTTTGAGTGAATGGGTGGAGGGAGTGTGTAAAGAGGAGTGGAGGGGGAAGGAAGAGGGAAGCTCATTCAGTAGAGAGGGGCAGAGAACAGCTGAAAAGCTGGGGAGGAGGAGGAGGAGGAGTGGGGGGTTTGGGGGGGCATGGGCGGGGTGGTCCCACATAGGACATGTGTCAGTGTCTGTTGAAATGTGTGTTACCCACCCGTTCCCCTCATTCTCACCCAGAAACTCAGAAGAGGAGACGCCTGGCTTCAACACAAGCTCACAGGACAGAGAAAGAGAGGGAAACAAGAGTGTAGCTTTAAAGCCTATCAGCTGATCGTAGTCTGAGAGGAAGCAGGACTTTTACAAGACGGGAGTTCAAAAAGCATCACTGTCAGCGAAAGTTAAACAACAATTCTTTTTTCTTTTTTTCCCCTGAAAAGTAATCGCAAACGTTTCTGAAATGCTTGGGACAATAACTCTAACAGGTAAGATGCATCTAAAATCTATGACTTGTTAAAGTTGAGACGTATCATGGTTATTATTAGGGGACAGTGGGGGGTAGTAATAATTAAGATGGTTTGAAATTCTTGACCTCTTGATTATTATTGTTATTGGGTTAAATAACAAATTTGTTATTCAGTAATGAGTTAAATTTGTGGACAAATTGTAATATCATCTGCCTGATCTGTAGCTTGTGGCATCATTGTATAGAGGGCAATGTTGTTAAATACCGTTCAGTATGTTTTTGTGAGAAAATATTTAATTGATTTTTCATTTGAGTAATTAATTGCTTTCACTTACACATATCCAGGTTCTGGTGTGTATGTGTTTAATTAATTTGCATTTCATTAAGCCTTAGAACATACGAAACACCAAGGATTTTTTTTTTTAAAGTAGGCTACATACAAAAAAACAGTTCTGTATTAAAGACAGAGATGCTTAGAGTACTGAAGTCATATCTCTAGTCTGTTAATGTAAAGCATTAACCTTTAAGTATGGGAGACCTTAGAAGGATGTATCTGTTCTACATCTCTGAGAAAACAGTACAGTTGGTGAGTTTATACATGTACTATATAGAATTTTTGGAAATGTTGTGAACTGATGGGCTTCAGTGGTCTCAGATGTCCTTCTTTTTAGGAATTTTAATGAGTTTTTAAGCCTCTCAGATCTTAGTCAGGGTTCTCGAGAGGTGGTGTGGGTGTATGGAATTGATTACCTGCTGCACATGACTTCAGAGAGTGTTTTGATTAGCTGGGAATGTTTATTAGGATTTTGTGCGGATTTCCTTATCTTTATGTTTAAGTCCGTTTAATCTGTTTTTTTCCTAAATTGTCAATTTCATTTTATTTTAATTGGCTTAAATTTCATAGATGCAGAACATTGCAGGTTTATTAATTTTCTGTTTACTTAATGTTGTTATTCACCAGTACCCACTTCCAAACGTGGATGGTGATAGTAACAGTAATGGAATCTTGATTGTTTCATGATTCACATCTATGTCAAAGGGAATCACTAAAGTGTAGTTATTGAGTGTGGGAGGTGGGGTAGTTGGCCTGGTAGGGGTCCGACAATCAGTCTACTGCTGATTCTTCCTGTAACTTCCCTAAACTCACAGACTGCACTAATGAACAGCCTGTATTTGCATGTAACAGCAAGGGGTAGAGGGTTGTTGACCATTACCTCAGACCCATCTCAACAAACATCCACCCCTCCCCCGTCTTTCTAGACTATCACACCACTGTGATTTCAGATGGCGTTAGCCCCCACCCATTCCAAAATGCTCACCCACAGTTCCACACTTTAACAGCCACAACAGACACACTATCAAATTCCTTGGCTCGAGTTTCCCCAGTCTGAGCCACCATTGAGACAAAGGCAAATGTAGGGCGACTGGTGGTTTCAAGTCTTTGACCCATTTTGTCTTTCGTACTCGTGTAAAAATACATTTGCACATATACAGCGCCTCCCTGTCTCCAGCTGTATGAGGCAACAACAGTGTGTATTTTTGCATAAAAACATGTGTCCTTCATAGTTAAAACATCACTACAGTGTAAGAAGAAACCTCCTGGAATGTACCTAAAGGAGATGTAAAAATGAATAAAGAGCATACAATCTGTAGCTGCAGATCTCTGTCAAGAGAAAAAAGACTGCATGGTTATAAGCGGGGTTTTAGTTTATATTTGCAGGCCTCTTTCTAAATGTTTGCCTAATTACCGTACTACTCTGACATTTTGATCCCAACTTTACATTTTTTTTCAAACACATCTGCACAACAGGGAATGTTTAAACTATAAGACTTGTTAATTGTTTTGCTAATCAGTCTTACATATCACCAATCATCTGTCATTCTATATGGCTTCCCATAATGCCCTTTTCCCATTTTACAATAAGGATTTTCATCATGGTAGTTTTAAGTTCCAGGATGGACAATAGCGTGGGCCCCCCACCCCTTTTAGCACAAGCAGAAAAAACCAGGGGCCCATTGTGAGACAAAGAGGACAACACAATACAGTCTTCCTAAGCTGAAGTTTAGAATTTGGTTTGGTCTGTGGGGGGGATGGTTTGTTGTATTGTAGGGGGAAGGGGATGCCATTGCATCCCTGTACCACATTGAACTGTGGGATTTGGTTTGTGCTTCATTAAATTTAAAGCTTTGAAAACACAGAGCTTCTTTTTTGTTTTAAACCAACTGAAAATAGACTGATAAATGTAAGCGAGTGACCACAACAGCATAAAGAGCATCAATATTTTATTTTAATGACTGTTATCCTAAGAGTTTGATATGATGGCAGGCAGTAAATATAAGCCATTCCTGTTGTTTCGCTGTAAGATTTTCAAGGTTAGGGTAATCAGTACAAGACTTTACCAGTCACATTAAAAAGAAACCATTCTAGAACAATTTATAAATCATTTTGATCTCTGGCTTAACTTGTTTTGGTAGATAAATGGTTTGCTGCCCCTTTATCTCGGCCTGTGTCATACAAGTGTGTAGGAAGCGAAGTAATGTGATATCCATGCATTAAAAATGCTTGGAATTTGTTTTTAAAGTCACTGGGTGGGTTTCAGACCCCAGAGCAAGAGCAAGCAGAGCCAGATGTGAACAGTCCCTTGCTAGGTTGGATGTCAAAGGAAAACTGGGCCTCTAGGAGGCTCACACTACATGTGAACTCGACTCCCTCTTCCTAGCCCCACACCCTCAAAACCAACCCACTCTTGTCAAAACACAGATAGCCAAGGGAGGAATTCAAGACATTATGAGTATTTGTTCTCTTTTTTATCCCACCTGTTGCAATTTTAGTTGTTACATTTTGTCTTTGCAAGCTCAAGAACTGGGCAAATACACAGGCGTAATGAAGATTAATAAAGTGATATCATTATGTGTTTGCTCTGCTTTATTAAATAAGGTCAATTTCATAGTCCAAACGTTTGGCAACATAGCCTGCATAACTGTGAAGCTTACAACATGGAAATTTCCCCTGGTTGCCTTGATGTTAAATGTTGTCATCATTCCCCAGCATATAATTTTTTTTGTTGGTGCTCACAAGAAAGAGACCAGAAAATGTAAACTTAATATCAAATTGCCATCATATGCCTGATTAAATCTGTACAGGGGGGTGAAAATATTTTTGCAGGTTTTCTAGCAATGTGGCTCTGATTTCCTTCAATTGCCACAGCCCTCCATCTTGAATTAATTATATCACTAGATCATGTATTTTGCTTTTAGAACTCTTAACTTGTTTTTCTACAGTTAGTCCTGTTGAGAACTGGCTATCCATAAGAGACAAATGAGTTTTACAAGACTTTATGAGTGTTATGATATTCAATGAATGATGATGATTTGATTTATGCTATTTCGTAAGTGTGAGCTTGAAATACTGTAACTAAAATAAATATACTAAAAACTTTACTAAAACTGCGCATATTTTTCATTACAGTTGGCCAGACGGAAACCATCACCCAAAAAGAAGACAGCCCTGAAACAATTGAGGTGCATCAAGAAGAGGTTGCCCCTCAGGTTAATGGAGAGAAAGGAGACGATTCTGCAAATGCAGATGAAATTACAACCACAGAAGAGAAGGCAGTAGAGGAAAAACAAGAGGAGGCCAATGAGGTGGGCTTCAAGAAGATCTTCCGTTTCGTTGGATTCAAGTTCACACTGAAGAAAGACAAGAATGAGAAGACTGAGCCTGTGCAACTGCTGACAGTGAAGGAAGCAGAGAGTGGTGCAGATGCAACTTCTGAGGAAAAGAAAGAGGAACCTGCAACAGAGGAGGAAAAATCTGTGGAAGACAAATCACCAGAAACTACAGAAAAAGAGCAAGAGGCCACGACTGAAGAAGTGACTGATAAGGCAGAAGAACCAGCAGACCAGACTGTAGTTGATGCCCCATCAGAGACTGAAAAGGCCAGTGACGAGGTGACTGAAAAATCTGCTGAAGAAATAGGGACAATATCAGAGAAAGAACCAGAGCCAGAAGCGCCAGCTGAATCGCCCACCAGTCCACCCTCTCAAGAGACGCAGAGTCCCTTTAAGAGATTTTTCACTCAGGGAATCTTTTCTAACCTGCGGAAGAAGGCAAGCTTCAAAAAGCCCAAAGATGAGGAACAAGTCAAGGAAAAGTCCTCAGAGGAGGACATTAAGGAAACTGAGGAGACAGCAGAGAGTGTTGTTGAGGGTACAGAGGAACCTAAAGTGGATGCAGAGAAAGAACCAGCTGAGGGTGAGCAGACTGAGAAACCTTCAGAAAAGGCTGAAACTAAAGCTGAAATGACAACTGAAACAACTTCCACTGAGACAGAAGAGCCACAAGAACTTAAAGTAGAAGCTGAGGCTACAAGTGAAGCTGAAACTCTGACTCAGACTGAGACTGCTGAAGCTCCAGCTGCTGAAACTGCTGTTGAAGCTCAACCCACTGATGATTTAAAACCAACAAGTGACAAGCCAGATGTTTCAGAAGCAGCGACAACTGAAGCTGAAATCCTGTCATCTCAGGAGAAATCCAAGGCTCAGGGAAGCCCACTTAAGAAGCTGTTTACAGGAGCAGGGCTAAAAAAGCTGTCATCCAAAAAGCAGAAGAGTAAAAAAGAAGCAGAGTCAAAGCAAACAGAATCAAGTGAACCAGTTGCTGAAAACATCCAGTCATCCACTGAGTCAGCTGAGCCCCAGAAACCTGACAGCGGAGCATCTTCTCCAGAAGAATCTGGTGAGCATCTTGTAGAGGAAGTACCTCAAGCTGAGGTGGCTCAAGCCGAGGTGGCTCAAGCCGAGGTGGCTCAAGGCGAGGTGGCTCAAGCTGCAGAGACTGAGGGTGAACCAGTCACTTCTGACAGTGAGAAGAAGAAAGATGGAATTTTACCTTGGTCCTCTTTCAAAAAACTAGTCACTCCAAAAAAACGTGTTAAAAGGCCCTCTGAGAGTGAAGATGAAGCACCTGGAGACAAACCCAAATCTTCTACCCTATCTTCAACTGAGAGTGCTGTCTTTGATGAGAAAACTGATGAGCCTAAACCTTCTGAAGAGGTACCATCTGAGTCTAAAGAAGAGTCACAGGCAGAATCAAAGGCTGAGCCAAAAGCTGAAAAGCCTGAACCATCTGCAGAGGAACCAAAAAGAAAAATGGATACATCTGTGTCCTGGGAAGCCCTTATTTGTGTGGGGTCAGCTAAAAAAAGGGCCAGAAAGACTTCTGATTCTGACGATGAAGAACCTAAGATTGAGGAAGAAGTGCAACTGTCAGGAGAAGAGCAGACAAAGACTGCTGAGTCCCCTCTTGTAAGCTCTGGTGAAGCTGATCACGAGAATTTGGCTTCTTCACCTGAACCAGAGGAAGAACTTGTATCTACCTGGGAATCTTTCAAGAGGCTGGTTACCCACAGAAAGAAACCTAAAGCAGAAGACAAGTCTGATGAAGCCTCAGGCCCAGAGCACACAACCTCTGACAGTGAAGCCCCCAAAGAAGAATCCTCTTTCTCTTTGAGGAAATTGATTCCACGCAGGAAGAAGAAGTCTGATGGTAAACAAGAGAAGATCTCTTCTGACATTGGCTCTGCAGAGGATGATTCTGACACTCCAGCTGTGGTACCTCTTTCAGAATATGACAATGAACCAGCTGCAGAAGTTGCAGTTAAGGCAGAGGAAGTGAAACAAGAATCTGCATCAGTCACCCAGGCCAAAACCTCAGCTGAGGATAGATCACCATCTTGGATCTCAACCACTGTAGAAAATGTTGAGGATGAGACCGAGGGAAAGCAGTTGAGTGACATACCTGAAGAAGGAGACACAGCTGCCACACCCAAATCGACTGATAACACTATTGCAGAAGACATTATTGAGCTTACTTCAGAAGCAGTTACGGCCCTTGAACAAGTAGAGGAGACTGAAATGGTTTCTGCTGTATCACGCGTTACAGCATCACCGGTTACATCAGGTGAGACAACTCCTGTCCCAGGTGATGGTGTAGAGAAGAAGACTGATATAGTACTACAAGAAGCTGTGGAAACTATCAGTGTTACCACTAGTGCCATGGCTGTCACCATGACGAAGGAACAGGAAGAAGTAGTTGCAGTCACCACTGATGCTCTTTTGGTCGAGTCAGCTATCAAGGAAGAGCAAACAGTCTTGGTTGCACATGAGAAAACTGAGGCAACTGCTGTTTGCACTGGCCTTGACACTAGTGAAATAAAGGTGGTGGAGGAAGAAAGCCTCACTCAGAAGCATTCAGTGGAATCGGTAACAGTTGTTAGCCAGGTGCTTGTCACAGAGTTGGCTGTTGAAGACAAAACACAGGAGCCTGAACAGGCCAGTGTGACTGAGGATGAGGTTCATGAGGCTCAGATGAGTGGAGGTCAGACAGAGCTGAAAGAAAATGCGGTTGAGGAGAAAGCACAGTTTGAAGAGATAAAGAAGACACCTGAGGCTGAGACTGTGACTGATCTCCAAGAAGTAGCAGCAGTCAAAGTAGCGCTCATCAATGCTGTACAACAGGTACCAGAGTTCCTTGAAGAGCCGGTGGTGGCAGAAAAGTCCCCTCAGGTTGAGGCTGCAGGTCCAGTGGAAGCAACTGTTGAAGCGTCAATCTGTGCCCAAACTGTAGAAGTCACTGAAGCTGCTGTTGCTGAAGGTGAGAAAGTGCAAGAACTGGAGGATGCTAAAGAAGATAAAGCCACAGCTGAGGTAGCATCTGTGGAGGGAGTTGCCATGGCTGTAACAGAGGAGGTCATGGCAGCCCTTCCAAAGGTGCCTGTTTCTCAAACTGCTGGGTCTACAGAAGATCCCATTCCAGTTGTAGCCGCCACTGAAGAATTTGCAGTCATCAAAGAGACTGTTTGTGTTACAAGCTCAACATCTGTGACGACAGAATCCCATTCAGCAGATCTAGCTCATGAAACTGTTATGAAAAAGGTTCCTTTTGTTCTTCCCACAGATGACCACAAAATCCAGGTTAAAGTGAATGATGCTGAGGTTGGCTGTGCTCAAGAAGTTGTTGAGAGAAGCTTAGAAGTAACCTCAACGAAAGTTAGTGTTGTGGTTGAAGAAGTTATTGAGAATGTGAAAAAAGAAACTGAAGTTATCCAGGCAACCCAAGTGACAGAAGCAGAAATCATTGAGAAACAGAGCAGTGTTATTGTGCAAGAGGTCATTCAGAATGTTGTAGAGAACCTTGCTGAGGCACATGCAGAACAAAAAGTGACTGAGAAGACTACTGAGGAGGTAGAAAGCTGTACCACATCAGTGGATGTCAAATTTGAAGAGGCCCCAGTGGTTTCTGAAATGACTGAGGAAAAACCTTCAACAGAGGTCGTTTCAGAGGAAAAAGCTCCACTAGAAACAAGCCCAGAGAAGCTAAAAGCATCTAATGATATCTGCAAAGATGATGATGAACAAACTGAGAAACCAATGAAAGCAGTCAATGACGCCATCGTGATTACAGAAACGGTCACGTTTTCTATCACAGATGAAATCCAACTTAAAAATGAGGAGGCTGCCACACTCTCTGTGGAAAATGTGCATCATGAAACAGAGGTAACAAAAAGTGAAGTTGAACTTAAGCAAGCAGAAGAGAAAAAGCTTAGTGGGACCACAGAAAGTGAAGAAGGAAAAAGTCAAGTTGAGTCACATACCAAGGAAATGCCAACAGAAATCCAGCAAGAGACACAAGCTTCAGAGGTTTCAGAAGCCATTCCAGAAGAAAAGATGACAGAAACATCTGTTATACAAGCAAGTCAAGACCAGACTGTGGCTGAGCAGTGTCAAATGGCACAGGAGGTACAGATTGAGACTGCACAGAAATTTAACGTTGGTGTCATAAATGTAGATGATGTACCTGTTCAAGACACTGAGACAAACATGAAAGAAGAAAGTGCAGAGGGCCAGGAATCAGTAGAAGAAAAGCCTCAGAAAGACTTGGAAGAACCTCAAACAGAGGTTTCAACACAGGACACAGCAAACCAGGGAGAGTCAAGAGATCCAGACTGTCAAAAGACAGATGCTAAAAATGTACCTGCCAAACTGGAGACAGCTACTGAGAAGACAGCAAATGCCATTGCAGTGGAGGAGGTGATGGAGGAGGTCGGGAATGAGATCGAGCCAGTCTCCACAGAGGTTGTCACAGTGTCATGAGCAGGTTAGTCTTTATTAATTTAATGAAACGGATTGTTTTATTTTTTATAACAGTTATATAAAAACATATTACAATGTTTTCAAAGGTAGTTTTGTCCATCAAAGAAGGTTCCACATTCCTTATCACAGTTTTTGCATAGTGCCTTTTAAAAATCCTCAATGGATCTTAGTTTTATTAGGGGTAGATTTACATTTGGAGAGATGAAAAAGCTTTTGTTCCATGTACCAGTAACCAAGGGACCTTCGATATCAAAGCAGGAATGCCGCTGCCTGACCCTTCACTTTGTATGCTGGGTCTTAAAGGGAAGCCGTGTGAAGAGAGATGAACTTGTGGTGAAAGACTGAGTATAATTCCCCACCCCCTCCCTAATGCACTCTCTTCCACTCATCAAAGCCTTCAATATGTAGTTAGAGAACCAATTCATCTGATAAGATACACTGTATGATCAAATACAACCCTTAGAAGTGTAGTATCAGCAAATGAGCAGAGAGAACTTAACTTAATTGCAAGATTTATTTTTTTAATAGATAAAGCCTTGGAGAGAGAAATAGTCTTCTAGAGTACTTCATTTAGTACTTCATGCCAGTTTTCCTAAGAGATTCTTATTATAGAATACTGGCTTATAACATTTGAAGGGTAATACTACATTACCGTTAGTAGATATACATGTGCAGTTATAATTGAGCTACAGTAAGTTTTTGTGTAGTCAAAACACAAAAATGTTCATCTGTCCTTTAAACATTTGAATAAAATACATAAACATATATTTGAAACAGTTAAATGCATGTTGAACGTACCTGTCTTTCGGAGGATGTGCACAGTGCTACACTTGCATTACTAAGTATTTTAAAAAGATTAATTATTGTGTTAGTATGACTTATCAGAGGCATGTAAACATATCCTCATGACATATATTATGTTTGAAAATGGTTATTTGCATTTGCAATTAAAAAAAACGATCGAACAAACAAGTGCCCTAATATAAAGTGTGACCAAAAGAAGGAAGGGGATGAGAGAAGAGACCTGGGTGTGTCTGATAAATGTTTGATGAGTGCTAATGCAGCACTGCAGTAGAGCAGAGGCTGGTGAAATATAGCATCGCAGCATGAGCTTTGGTGCACTGCTCACTCTCTCTCTCTCTCTCTCTCTCTCTCTCTCTCTCTGTCTCTCTCTCTGTCTCTCACTGCCCCCTTTGCCTTGGTTGCTTACTTTTGCTGAGTCATACAAACAGAGTGAGACAGTGGTTGGAGGCACAGAAGATGCAGTGCAGATGGAAAGAACCATTCATGCGCAATTATGTGAAATAATGGGTGACAAAGTAACATAATAGGATAGTAGCTTGTCATGCTAATTGATTAAAGAGCTGTGAGAAAAGAAAAGAGTGCATATTGCAATTTTGAAATAGCATTTGAATTAGCATTAGCAGAATTAGCATTGTACATGAGTAAGCCTAAAACAAATTGCAAAAAATGCTGGCGTGCTAGAATTGTTCTTTTTTTCCTCACCATTTTCCTTTTTGTCTTGCAGTCTGCATGTAAAAAGCGGTCACATGACTGGGGCACAGAGCTTTCCGGGAAGCAGGAAGTGAGTGGTAGCCATGAAGGACACTAAGAGACGGTGCTCTGTACCAACTCCCAGAGAAAGAGACTCAAGGCCAATCTCCCTTCTTTCTCCTTTAATCCATCCATTCATCCCTCTTACCTTTTTTCCAAATTCCCCATAACTCAGCTGCCATATCATGAGGTCTCTCCTCGCTGGACTCATTGAGGGATGTCCCCTACTCCCAGTTTCCTGTATTTTGCCAAACTGCATCAGATGCCATTTTCCCACCTGTAACTTTTTGTGATGAACATTTTCTTTTTTTATTAGTTGTCAGCAGTCAGTTGAATGGAGAGTTTATGTATGTGTGGTTCTTGTATGAGCGTATATGTGTGTCTGTGGTGTTGCAGTAGGAGGGTTGTTTTTTGTATATTGTATTTATATATAAAATATTCTCTCAACCCTCTCAAACATGTTCTAATCTTCTAAAACAACCATTGAAATCATGATGTCATGCTGGTGTAAAACTATAAAATACTTAGACAAGTAATTTTAACAAACATGGTACAGATACACCCTCTACAGCTATAGCAAATGAAAAAGTGCATAATATGCTGTGGCTGTAATGTGAAAATGAGGTAAAATTCAGTGAACTCTGAAACACAATATCTAGCCATTATCATCTCCATTCTCACTGTAGATATGCCACTTCTTCGTCCCTTACTGTGAAATGTTCTTTTTGTTATGTATATTTATCATGTACAATCACAATGTATGTTTCACCATTAATGTGTGACATTTGAGATTTTAAGAGTCTGATGTTCAATTTGATTTGTTTTTAGTGGTACCCTGTGAAAATAGATGATTACGATGATGACAAACGCCTGCATGAGTAGGGAACGTTTAGAAAAGGACATTTTATCGTCCTCAACGTACATGTGCACTTCACTGTTTAACGGCCTTAGCGAACGCATGTTTCAACACCAAAAATGCACCTGAGGGTAAAAGACAATTGTGAGATAATTGTGCGAGGAGAATTGTATTAATGCCATGTATTGGTAAACTCTCCAACACAGGATACACGTGGTTTTAATTCACAGAAATGTGGGTATTCAGTAATATAGTGTAGAATATTTTTCGCATTCCTAATCTCCGTGTCAAGGACTGTTAATTCTTTGAAGGACGTAGTAGATGCCTTATTGTCAGTCTCTTTGAAATGAGTAGGCCTATATTATAGCCATATATGCAGATAGGATGACAAGGAAAGCATTTCAAAATCAAATGTAAATGAGTGACAGTTGTGTATTTGGATGAAGATGGTGGCAAACTGTAAAGGAAAATCTAGTACAAGTAAATTCACGTCTTTGATCTCTAATAATGAAAATCCTTATGCCAAAATTCAAGCAGTTGAAATGTGTACTGGTTAACGTTCAGGAAGTCTGCAAATGACAGAGACTGCACAGGGTGCATTATCTTGAATAATAAAAAAACAGCTTTGCTACTATTGTCACGCTTTGAATGAACAGCCCACTCACATTCTTTTCTTAGCTTTTTATAATACAGTCTACTGTGAAGCTACTTTAACATTTGTACAAATTGTATACCTATGTACGTTAAGTCATATTGTAATATTAACAAATAACCAATGAAAGCATTAAGGAATGTTATATACCAGTAGCATGAGCCTCACCTCTTTTTGTATTCTTCAAGCTGTTAATAGTATGGATTCAAAATCATGTCTATATTTCATTCAAATAAAGCTAGTGTAAATCAAGCTTGCCTTCTCATCTACCTTTGTTCTGTTTGTGTGTATTGCTAAGTGTTGTAGGGATAGATAAAATGCAAACTAAGAAGTATATATAACTGAATTTGCGTAAGGTAAATACTGGTAATATTTACGGGGTTTTTTGTAAGTTTTGGTGTAGTGGTACCACATAAAAAACCCAATGGTGCCATCTTGTGGCTCATCTAACCAGACTTTAATAAAGCACTGCAGTTTACATAAATCATTTTCAAAAATAAGCAGCTGTGCTATTTCATGTTCAAAAGTTTGGGGTTGGTAAAATTTAAAAAAAAAAAACATTTTCTTATAGCTCCACCAAAGCTGCATTTATTTAATAAAAAATAAAAATTAAAAAAAAACTGAAATGTTGCAATTTAAAATTTTATTACTTTAAATATTTACCTTGCTGAACAAAAGTATTTATTTAAAAAAAAAAAATACTCCAAGCTTTGGAACAGTGGTCTATATTAAGAAAACAAATACACAAATAAATTTCAAAAACATAAGGATTTATTATCATTATTCACAATGAAAATGCAAAGGAATTATTTTTTCCAGAGACAACGGTTCATGTTCCTGAGGAGCGAGAGATCACAGTATGCTTTCCTTGGCTTTGGGGTTTGTGCGTTTGAGGGGGCACCTTTACCCCTTCCTCCCTAAAACTGCCTCAAAGAGAAACAACTTGCATATGTACAAATAAAGAGTTGTAACAATACTACAGGAAAAAAAGGCATGACATCGCCTGATGTATGATTACAAGAAAAATGAACATTACAGTTAAAAAAAAAAAAATATCCTTGTAACAAAATGAAGCAAATGGTCATTCCTGGGCTCTAATTAACTATTCAGTAGTAACTTAACTCACAGTGCTCTTACAATAAATTCCTACAAGGTCTTTACAAAGAGAAAGATGGAAGAAATATTTAGCACTGAATATAAAATCACCCTGGTTGTAAATGAAAGAATTTTCCTGATGTAGCACAAGTACACTGATGAAAGTAGTCAGGGATCTTTAGTAGATATCAGTGCTTTTACAGCATGACCTCAGTGTCAGTTTCATTAAAACAAAGACAGCCAATGCAGAGGTGACAAATATACACACGCTTGTGCTACACTATAATGGATAATATTCTACAGTAAATGCATTGAACAATATACAGCCTCTGAGATTATAAAATTCTTTGTAAATAAAGCACTGTACATAAAATTAGAAAAGTTATAT
The DNA here is from genome assembly GCA_004124795.1 of Poropuntius huangchuchieni. NCBI lineage: Eukaryota > Metazoa > Chordata > Actinopteri > Cypriniformes > Cyprinidae > Poropuntius > Poropuntius huangchuchieni. Next base: position 15,798 of record SCHK01424747.1, on the reverse strand, counting down.
AAAACTCAAAAATAAGGAATTTAAGAGCATATTCAAGCAAATCGTTTCATGGCAAAATTAAATCGGCAAACAGTGACAGAAACATCTCCCTTCAAGCAATGTTATATAAATGTGTACGATTGGCCACAGTGTTTTCTAAATTCACACACAGTAACAACTTTGATTAAACACACAGCACAACTGTAAACATGTTGAACCACAGTGAGAGCAACACAACCAGATTGCTGATGAGCTGCTGCCGCAAGGATGTTGGTCATTCAGGTGGCATTGGCACGAAAAAAAGCACTGTAACAAACTGACAAAAGTGGATAATTAAGCAAATATATCATGGGTCACATTAACAATATAAGTGATGTTCGACAGATAATCTGGCACTGCATGAAGGTTATCTACAATTACACCTTGCTCTTGCCAACCCAAAGCATGTAATGAGAAATTAGAAACAGCGTCAGAAAGAAAAACTTTGAGATCTGTGTAACTCCTCGGAGGCACTGGTAGATAAAGTTGACTTTGATCCTCGACCCTTTGATGCAAATTTCAGGTAAGTCTGATATTGCATGTCTGAAACCGGTTGAGGTAGTGAATACTCATCCAAAACCAGGTCCCACATTTAGCTGCTCAGAAAACGACATTTCTTTTTATTTTCAAAAGAAATTTTGGTGCTGTACCCATGAACTAATCAGTTTGTGGCTTTAATATTTTAAATATTCCATCGAGTTACCAATCCAACCTAATGAGGTCTACGTCTGATCTGCACTGTGACAAACACAGGATTTCAGCAGTTCACTACATCCTTTTCCTGTAGACCGTTAGGCAGAGGAAGAGCTTTAACCGCAACAAACTACAAATGACCCGAGTAACCAATAAAACCCTTGAGAGAAATGAAGCAGGAATTTGACTTGTTGGACTAAACCTACTATAAATCTGTTATAAATATAGTAAATGAATGCATGAGTGTTAAAAAAAAAAAAGCAGAAAGTAGAAGTACTTTTCAGTAGAAGTAAAATTCCCAGAAAAAATAAACAATATAACAGAATTTTCCATCTGTAGCTTAACTTCTGATCATAATTTACCCACAAATGCAATACAATAAAAAAAAACAAAAAAACAATACTCTGAAGTGGATGAATGTGAAGCTATTCCACAAAGACTTCCTCAGTTTTGATGGGCGTTATCAAAGGCCCACCGTTGGATGAATCCGAGCCTTCGTCTTTGGCCAGGCTGTCACTGTTCAGCCCACTGATGCCCATTTCTCCAGCCGCTACGCCCGAGAGCACACTCTGGTTGAAGCACAGGTGCTTGATCACCTCATTGGGGCTGGAAAAGGTCATTTCACACACATTGCATTTATACGGTCTCCCAGAAGAGCCGAGAAACAGCGCCTCCATTTGGCTGGAGTCGTCGGCGGCGCACAGCTCCATGCTCTGTCGGTCCACCATGGTGTACGCTGGCTCCGAGCCCAGATTCATGCAAACGTGCCGTGCCGCCTGGTTGGCCCGACAGAAGCTCTTGCCGCAGGCGCTGCAGCGGTACGGCTTTCCCGTATGGATGTACATGTGCTCTCTCCAGTGGCTCTTCTGGATGAACTTGCGGCCACAAGTGGAGCACTCATATTTCCTCCGCTTCACTTCCCGCTCCATGTCAGCCGCACCCTCTAGATTGTCGATATCGGCGATATCGGACGGCGGCGGTGTGTCCGCTTGGGGCTGAGCCGTGCACAGGCTGACTGCAGTTGTTGTTGGGACGGGCATGGCTGTTTCAGGATGTGGCGAGCCTTTTGAGTACAGATGTTGCTCGCTGTCACTAGCAGCGTCCACTATGATGGGAGTAGCTGTGGCGGCTTCGCTGCCTCTGAAGACTTCCTCCACCTCTGGCGTGGCGGCACCTCCAATCGGCATGGGGGAAGACGCACCGACAGACTCTAACACCAGGGGGAGCATAGCCTGGGTGTGTAGAAGCAGGTGCTCTCGTAAGGCTCCTCGCTGGGTGAAGCGGCCCCCGCAAACGTGGCATGTATAATGCTTCCTCAAAGAGGAACTTCTTCTCATGATGCTGGGCTTCACATGGAGAATGGTGTTGGCGTTCAGGGAGCAAGACGCTTCACCTGCGGATGTTTCTGTCTCGCCACTTTCCCTCACAAACTGACTGGTGCTCGCTGACGCTTCCACCTCTGTTTCTGACAGAGCTTGCCTGTGCTTGGATACAGGCCGCGTCAGTGAGGTAGCTTTGTTTGTGGTAACGCACTTCCCATCGAGCAAACCGCTGCCTTCCAAGTCGAATGGCGAAGAGAGATGTGTTCTCGCTGAGAGGCGGTTTGTGAGCGTGGCCTGCTGGTCTGATATCTGAATGCCATAAAGAGAGGATGACAGGGGAAGGCTGACCTCAGGATGTGCCTGAGCCGCATGGCTAGCCAAACTTGCCTCCTGAATGAGAGGGTACGCATGGAGGAACTTGACACCCTGCTCCAGGCGAGCCGGGTCGATAAGCTGCGTCGCCAGTTTTCCGGTGTACATCAGATTGAGGAGGTAGCTGAAGATGTCGGGCTGAATGTCGGCAGGCTTCAAGCGAACACAGTCACTGGTTGAGAGGATACAGAAACAGATTCAATGTTGAAAACCAATGTTTTCGATGTTTATCTCAATAACTCAATCTTTTGGTATCAATTACAATGCCCTCCACTAATATTGGCACCCTTGGTAAATATGAGCAAAGGTGGCTGTGAAAATAAATCTGCATTGTTCAGCTTTTTGATCTTTCATTCAAAAAAAAAAAAAAAAATTCACAATTCTAACCTATCATTGAAGAAAAAAAAAAAATGAAAGTGTGGATAAAATCTCAAGATGAAATATGTTTTTCTCCAATGCATGTTGGCCCCAATTATTGGCACCCCTAGAAATTCTTACGGGTAAATTATCTCTGAAGTATATTACCATTCATATTACATTTTTTAGCACAC
>SCHK01424747.1:0-12714 GCA_004124795.1 Poropuntius huangchuchieni | reverse complement strand
ATTGTCCAGCCATGACTTCCCATTCCACAGGATTATAAATAAATAAATAAATAAATAATAAATTTGAGGAACACAAAGTCCAAATTCCCTTAATCATCCATCACAAGGAGTAAAACCAAAGAATATAATTCTGATGTGCATAACAAGATTGTGGAGCTTCACAAAATAGAAAGTGGCTGTAAGAAAAGAGCTGAAGCATTGTAAATCTCCATTTCCACCATCAGGGCAATAATTAAGATGTTCCAATCAACTACAAGTGATACAAATCTGCCTGGAAGAGGACATGTGTCTATATCGTCCTAATGCACGGTGAGGAGGAGAGTTTGAGCGGCCAAAGACTCTCCAAGGATCACAGCTGGAGAACTGCAGAAAAAAAATAAAAATAAAAAATTGAGTCTTGGGGTCAAAAAGCCCCCCCAAAAAATAAATAAATAAAATCAAACAGCCCCTACAGTCACAACATGTTGCTCAGGAGGGTTTCAAAAATAATTCTCCTCGCTCATCCAAAAACAAAAAACAAACTCCAGCATATTCAGTTGGAACTTCAAATGGCACTGGCTAACCCACCAGATGTTTAATGTTATGGGCCTGTTTTTCTGCCCGAGGTCCTGGACATCTTGTTCTGATGCACTGCATCATGGATTCGATCAAATACCAACAGATAAAAAAAAAAAAAAAAACCCTAAACCTGACTGCCTCTTTTAGAAATCTTATAATGGGCAGTGGTTGAATCTTCTATCAGGACAATAATCAAAACCATGGCCGTGGCCGTCCCATTCCTCTGACCTGAAAGAAAATGAGTGGGGTGAGCTGAAGAGAAGAAGCACCAACATGGAGCTGGGAATCTGAAGAGGTTCTGGATGAAGGAATGGTCACTGATCTCTTATCAGGTGTTCTTCAAACTCTTCAGGCATTACAGAAAAAAAAAAACCTCAGAGCTGTTATTTTGGGAAAAGGACGTTGCAATAATTGGGTGCCAATAATTGTGTCCAACATGAACTAGAGAAAGATTATTTCACAATGAGATTTCCCCCCCCACTTTCAATTGTTTTACTTCAATGATAGGTTAAAATTGGACTTTTTTTGAATGAAAGATCAAATGGATAAACAGTGCACATTTATTTTCACAACAGCCTTTTCTCATATTTACCAAGGGTGCCAATATTAGTGGAGGGCTCTATATCAATATTGGCTATTTGTGCAGTTGATAATTGTGCATTTTCTCTAATACAGTTTACATTTAGATTAATGTTAATGTTACTTTAATCATCAAGATTGGAATACCTTACATGACTTTTGCTCAGATTTTTGCCTCATTACATTCTGGACTAGTTGAAGCTATTTTCTGAAAATAAGAGCCAGTCTGCAGACTTTGGGCAGTTGGATTTGACAATTTTAGCAAATAAATAATTTTTTATTATATGATGTGCACAGTTTCACAGACAAAGATTTGTGTTAGCTTTACACTATGATTGTGATAATTATTATCAGCTTCTCATATAAACACAGCCATAGTTTAAGCACAAAATGGACTTTAAAAACCACACGTAAAGCTGTTACCTGTCCTGGTGTATAAATAGCATTCTGAAGTAGTTCGAGAATGCGGCCAGTACAGCCTTGTGTGCTTTGAAAAAGACATCGCCGATGGCGACCGTGCAGTCGCACAGGAAGCCAAACTCCCTCTGCGCGTTGAGCTGCTGCAGAAGGATAAGACCATGATTGGCCAGCTCCATACTTCCACCTACACAGAAAAGGCCAGAGATGACAGTCAACTTCCTGTCTACTACAGACCACAATGCACCAAAAAAAAAAAAAAAAAAAAAAAGACTGAGTGAAAGAAGGTTGTTAAGTTGTCTGCTGATATGGACCTAATCAGCAGTGAACCGCCGAAAATGAACTGTGAAACCAAACAATAAGTTAGACTCTACAATACACTTGGAATATGAATATTTTAACTACTAGGCTACTATTTTTCATAGTTAGGGTTCAATTTAAACAAACCCTTAAACTCTAAGAATTACACTTTGGCACACAACCCTTCCCCCCATGATTTGTGCAACTAAAATGAACTGTGCTTGTTGGGAAGTTGTGCTGTTACTTTAAGTGATAGGATTTAATTACAGTGCTTTTTAAGCGGTCCATACAGAGCTTTTAAGGCACAGCATTTCATTTATTTTGCCATTTTCTTTATACTGGCAAACCTACTTCCCACTCATATTTAAGACTAACCTATTGATCAAGCTGAAGGAAGGCTTTATTGATTATGCATTCTCAAGACATTTACAAACAGAAAGACTCTAAATGGAGTGGTTTTCATAATCAGCCCATTTGAATTTTTTATATTCAAATATAAATAAATATATATATATATATATATATATATATCTCTTCAAATATTTGATACCTCTAATATTCTAATAATAACAAATGTGTTTATTTTTTTAATTATGGAGGGAAAAACAACAGGAAACACAAGAATATTATCTAAATAAGACTTGATTCTGATGGAACATCCTATAGAGATTTTATTTATAGGGTTAGTTCACCCAAAAATGAAAATTAGCCTTTGAAGCATCCTAGGTGTGTGTTACTTTCTTCTTTCAGATGAATCCCATCGGAGTTATATTAAAAATTGTCCTGGCCCCTCTAAGCCTTTCAATGGGAGTAAGCGGGTGTTTATTGTCAACAGTTCAGAAGACGTAAAATAAAGTGCGCGCATCCGTAATAAAACGTCCCTCACATGGCTCCCTGGGTGAATAAAGGCCTCCTGTAGTTAATCCATGTGTTTTTCTAAGATAAATATCCATAAATATCCAAGTGTCCCTTTACTAAAGTAACTGAAATTTGTTTCCTTTGCTCCTGCATTTCCCAGAGGCGCGTGACACCTACGTCATCCATCTGAACATCTTCCACGTACCACAATCAGTGGATGTGAGAAAAAAAAGTGTTTATTACATTTGAAACATGGATATTTATCTTTATTTCACGTCTTCTGAACTATTGACAACAAACACCTGCTTACTCCCATTGAAAGGCTTGGAGGGGCCAGGACAATTTTTAATATAACTCAGATTGGATTTGTCTGAAAGAAGAAAGTCACATACACCCAGGATGCTTCAAAAGTGAGTAAAACACAGGCTAATTTTCATTTTTGGGTGAACTAACCCTTTAAGACAACTAACTGGTTAGACAGCATAAAAACAGTCAAACTACCTTGAGATCTCTATGTTGTAACCCTGACAACATGGTCCCAAGAGAGCAGTCAGATCCAGCCAAGGGCCAAACATCTGAGGCAACCTTTGAACACTGAACCCTGATCCCTGAGGTTATTAACCCTCGTCCACCAGAACCAGCTCAGCAGCCTCTAGGCCTATGCCTTGAATGTCCATTACCCTAAAGGTCAACCACAGGCTTTGCGTCACATGACTCGCTCTTCAGGCCGCATTCCTGAGGCTACTTCCTCTCAACCCATCTTAAGTGAAGAACGGTCTACAAGCCCACACAGCCTACAGACTCACTACCATGGGCTGTAAAGTCACGTAGCTGTGCATAAAGAAAGACTGCCAAACAGGCAATTCTTAAGAGTAGTTTAAGTTTAGCCGGCTCCTTTCAATCATCCATTCGTACATGTGATTTTGGAATATACTGACACCTACTGGCCTGGATGTATGACGTTTGTTAACTGCTGTTGCCGCTTCACACCGAAGTAGTATTTTATTTTGTTCATTTATCGCTGTCTTACACACATACGTATATAGGACATTCTTAGATTCGATCCTAGAATAAGCCATTAAATAAACTGACCAGCAATGAGGTGAATCACAATATTACAATCTTTGATTTGAATGGATTCCACAAGGCAAAGAACTACAATCCCATGAGGCACTGAAAACAACATTCAATTAAAAACCAAGGGGGAAACTATTGATTATGTACACACATTATGTTTATTGCAATGCAAGTACTTAGTTCCAGAAAGATGGTTGCCCACTGCTGTTCACTGCATGTGGTCATGTGATGTCAACATGGCAGAACCTATGAGGAAGTAGAATAAACCAGACTTTTCTAGTAGACTGATAAGTCCGAATTTCTAATGTAATTAAAGTCTGTTAAATTATTTTTGTGCAAAACTAGAAAATTAGATAAACTTCTTGAGTTAAGCTTTGAGACTCAAGCATTCAGCAATCATCGAAATTTTTTGGAATATACAAACAGTGACATGACAGATTTTATCCACGTACATTTATAAACGGTTTACAGGTGTTTCCTGGTACCTAAATATAACAAATAGCTTTGCAGCTTCACACACGGAGATACACGTCTAACTTCATTTCCAAAGCATTCGCCACAGCTTCGACTTGTTCTCATTGTGGGTTTGTAAACTAACTCCTCCCACTACGGAGACACGTGGAACGGACAGATCTCCCGCAGAGACCGACCACTTCCGCAATCTGTTTTTCTTCGCAAATAGAAAATAAACCGTCAAAAACTGAAACGCGATGACTGATACGATCACGCGCAAAAGCTCCCTGCTCGATCAGCACATGATCCAACGACCTTATCGTGAACACAGCCGAAAATTCACTACAATAACAGCGATATAAACCCAGAACGGAGCTTAGCGAGCATCAGAGACGAGCAGCAAAAATAAACGGAGCTTCGTCAAACGGACACGGACACACACACACACGGGGGGAAGGGGTGGTCACCGATTAAACTAAACGAAAACAACAAATACATAAATTAAGCGGTAAATTATAAAGGCGGGAGGGTATAAACACACACGTACCTTTCCTCCGCTTGAGTGTGTGGAGTTGGGCGAGTTGTTGTCTGTTACCGGGGGACTTGTCCGTTGGGCTCGCAGCTGCTCTGTTCCTCTCAAACGCAGCATTGGCGGCGATGGTCGTCGGTGTTTTCCGGTCGGGTTACGTTACAATCACATGACTGTCTAAAAGGGCTTAAAAACAGCGGTTGTAAAACCCACTTCCCTGGGATGCCAAAACAAACGGTCTTTGGCGCTAAGAGCCGCCAAATGAGTGCACTGGTGAACGTTACGGGTGTCGTTCTCCTCATGTGTTCACGGTGCGGCGGAGATGAATGTTGAGCAATCATTCAGGGGCGACGATCGTTGGTGAACGTTACACATAAACGGATTTTAGTGGAGAGTTGGATAGCCGTAGGTCACGCTACCCACCCCCACATGAAGATAACGTATCGAGACAGATACACGCAGAAGGGCTATTTGCATTTCAGTTGACAGACTGCACTTTTACAGCCAAGAGATGTGCTCACGAGAAATGCGCGTATTATTTGGAGCGCGATGATTTCACACCCACAGGCTGCAATAAACTTAATGAGGCTTATTATTGGTTTAATACACATAATCAGTATTAAACGTATTTTCAACAAGATATATTTGTTCACGTAGGGTAAAAACTATATAAATATATTAAAACGTTTAATAAATATATATATTAAAATAAATATCCAGACACACAAATATAACGTTTCTTTATTTATTCATTCACTCATTAATTAGTCAATTTATAAATATGTGACTAAAATTATTTGAAATATTGAATAAATAAAATTAATTAAAAATATGACTGACGGCTGGGTTGATTGTTTTATATAGTTTTAGTTTTTGCAGGTTAAGTTTCACTTGTTTTTATGTATTTGCAACAAATGTTTAAAAAAAATTTTTTTATGGTATTTTATTTATTATTTATATACTTTTACTTAAGATAAAAAGATTTTAAATCTTAAAAGTTTTAAATCTTTATACCACAATAAAATAAATTATAAACATGCCGAATAAAAATGTTTCCTTTTAGTCCCAGAACGACTGTTCTTTTTATGTTCTCAGAAATCAATTCATTTATTTTAATGTGAATTAAAAGTAACTACTAGGATCATCCTGACCTTCGATAGGGCTTTTTCCATGTTTTTATTTTTCCATTAGCTGTATTTTAGTGAAAGTAATTTAAATGCATTCAGCCTTAAAATAGTTGTAAATCAATTAAACTTCCCTAAAATCTTTTTTTCAGAATCATTAGAAAATCTGGACATGGTTTAAAATAATAATAATATTTTCCTTTTTACTTTGCTTGTGTCCAGAGTTTCTAGCTTTCACTACACTAAGAAGAGCAGGATGTGAGCTGGCTTGACCAGGCCTGCTTGAGATATCAGGAAATGAATAACACGGGGAAATAACATGAACAAATACATACAAGAATTGTGAGGAAATGACAAATATATATATATATCTATATATATACTCCTATATATATATATATATATATACACGTGTTTATATATATGTATATATATATATATATATATACATGTATATATATATATATATATATATATATATATATATTAAGACTGGTCTACAACAGCCTGGAAGTTTAAGAATGCAAAATGAGGATGCCAGCTTCGAGTTGTGGGTTTGCAAAAAAGAACAAGGAAAGGGAAGTTGGGGGGTGGTGTCTCCATACAGAGAGAAAGCTGTGTGTTAGGGCCATGTGGTCTGGTGGGGAGATAAAGGCATCTGGGACTATGGTTTCTGTTTCCAGTTTCCGAAAATCACATTAGCATCGTTAAATATGGTTTACTTAGAATTTCTTCTGCTGTCTGCAGACAGAATAATACGATGTTACTGGTTTAGAAATTAGTATAGTATCCATATCAAGCAAGCAACATTTTCAATACATACAGATTAGATATATAAAACAAACCTGATTTATCTTTTTAAGCCAATGACAGTAAATCAGTAACAGCCCTTTTAAGATCCTTATAGGTCTTATAGGTGAAAAGGTCATCCTGAGATAGCACTATAGGTATAGTTTAAAATATAAATACTAATACTAAGCTGATTCTCTCTGGTCTTTTCTGGGTACGCTATTGTTTAGCTGTGTGGCCGGCTGGTCACCCAGCTTGATTAGCTGAAAAGTGCCCAAAAATCCTCCAAAATCAGCCAACAGACCAGGCTAAGGCCAGCCACAAACCATCTGGTTAAGATGTTTTTTCTTCACCAGTGCAGGCTTATTCAAATTGAATTGATGTTAAATTAAATATAAAATGCAGCTTTAAATGCCTTGTTCATTAAAAAAAAAAAAAAAAAAAACTTTCTGAATATTGTCATATGTCGGATACTGTGTGTTTGTATGGATAACATGGCTCATAGACCGGCGTTTCTTCGCATGGCCACTAGAGGACAGTAGTGTCAACGATAAAGCGATAACGACAGCTAAAGTTGGCCAATGATGATTAGACTACAACAAATAACATGCTAATTTGCGTGATTGTATGTGTTCGTAGGTTTATGCGAGTAAAGGACACAGAGTGTATTTAATTACATTATACGTTAACATTACATTGTGAATTGGTCACCGATCGTTCTCAAATAAAGTTTGTTGAAAATCTCTTCTAGTCCTTCCTGTTTGCAAAGATGGAGGCAGAGGGAACGTTGGCCCCGCTGTCACTCTCTGCTAAGTTTGAGGGGTATGTTTTTATGATCATAGATATTTGCTGATGCTTCACTGATGTTTATACGAAAATAGGCTACGGCGAGAAATTTATCGTCTGTTTACGTGTTGTTCAGTTTCAATGAATGTTTGCTGCGTTTAGTTAAATAGGCACGTCTGACGATCTGACAAAATTTCAAAACAACCCAGAGATCTGCCTACGTTACCTAAACAGCATTTATGAACAACATTGGGAGTTTCAAGTCATGCACTGTCGAAACTCGCAAATAATGCCTCTCTAGAAATGCAATCTATATAGTTGACTAAAAAGGTTTCGAGGCACATTCATTTCAATGGCCATGCTGCAGCTGGATGTGCATGTAATGGCACTGATATAACCAACCACTATTCCTAGTAATGTTAATGTTATTTATTGATTTATTTCTCAAATTACTAGTGCTTGTGAAACCTATTTTTCTGAATCACAGAATGATTATACATCTAAAATGTTTAATATTCCCCATTTCTAGGTCTTTTGCCTATCTGACTGTGAGAGACAGACTCCCAACCATACTCACAAAAGTGATAGACACGTTACACCGCAATAAAGACAATTTCTTCAAAGAATATGGAGAGGTATGTATGAAATTTGCTTTTTTACATTTAGCAGGGTTACAGTCTTCAGTAATTTCATGTTATTCATAAAATAAAACAGGCCTGCCTGTACTAGTTTTCCAAGATGTAACTTCTATAATATGTTTTCTCAGGAGGGGATCCAGGCCGAGAAGACGGCCATCTCCTTCCTGTCCAGGCTGAGGAATGAACTGCAGACAGACAAACCTGTGCTGTCTCTAACTGATAATGCTCAGGACTCAGAGGCCTGGAATGAATACATGCGAAGACAGCAGGACCTGATGGAAGACGGGACGCCTGTCAGCTGGTTTAAGTCACCATGGCTCTATATGGAGTGTTATATGTACCGTAGGATCCAGGAGGCTCTGTATATGAAGTAAGGCAAATCAGCTTACTCCATACATAATGAGCAATCAGAAATTCAGTGAAATTATTACTGTGGATATTTTCACAATTTAATTATAGTCAAAGTATCTCAAAGTTAACTGAACTTAATCATTTAATAGTAAAAAGAAAAAAAAATCAATATAATTAATGATATACGCATTCATTAAATAAGTCATCTTTGTACATTGAGAAATCAGTTTTACTCAAAAGTTGACATATCTTAAAGTTACGTAAATTTAACAACTAATAGTAAAAAATTTGTTTGTTTTTTTCTAATTACAATAACATACTGAATAATAATAAAAACAAATGAAATCACAATTCTCTCAGGTTTTCTCAACCAGACTATGTTGGGCGCTAGGACACACAAAGTATTATCAAATCTAATAATATAAATTTAATGTTTGTTATATAATTAGAATGATATAATACAGCTATAAATTATTTTATTATGAATTATGAAGAGATGTTGTTTTAAGTGGTTACTTTTGAGATGTCTCACATGGTCATATGGCAATTACATTTAGAATTAAAATGGTATTAATTATGTATTCAAAAAAAGTTAAATTCATGGGTGAAAGAAAAAAGAAAGAAAGGGTTTTTTTAATAAGATGAAAGATTTATAACAGGAAGACCACTGAAATATGTACAGAACTAAGTGAATTTTAAAGGTATGACTATAGTGTTGCAATTGATGAAGTAGTTTACATCATTTTTGGAGCCGTTTTAAATTAGAGGCTATTTTAAATGTGCTGAAAGTATTTTTGCAATTAATAATAATAATTTACTAATTAACCAAGATTAATTGTACTCTCTATGTTGCATCGGTATATTTTGAATTGTTTAACTGACTTGTTTCGTTTTGTTTCCAAAGTCCACCGATGGATAAGTTTGACGTGTTTAAAGAGGGAAAGACGCAAAGCTACTTCGAATCTCAACAAGCCATTAAAACCCTCTGTACATACCTTCAGGAGCTCATCACTAACATGGAGAACATGACTGAGATTCAGCTGCGAGACAACTTTCTCAAGTTACTCCAGGTTAGTGTCTCTGTGATTTTTAGCTGCAGCATATAATGATTCCTGCTATTAAAAACAATTGTAATTGGGACGTTGTTTATATGACATCAGAACACAACATCAAAAACTAGGAACATCATCTTGTTTGCGTGAAGATGGAAGATTCTAATTGAGTTCAGTGAGCCATTGGCTTTAAGAGTCACATCTTTAATTTAGAACAGAGAATCTTGTTACCCAAATGACATCTAGTTTGTGGTGCCAAGGAACATGCCTAGGAGTGGCTACTGCTTTCAGTATGCGCTTGTGTATTTTATTGATATTACACTGTTGGTGAAAGCGTAATGTTACATTATCTGGTTTACTGTGTATTTTTAAGGTCTCTCTGTGGGGAAACAAGTGTGATCTGTCCATCTCTGCCGGTCAGGACAACTCTCAAAAGTCCAGTCCCATCGATTCTCTTCCTGATCTCCAGCGCTTCATCCTAGTGGATGACTCCAGCATGGTTTGGTCAACGCTGGTTGCTCCTCAAGGATCCGGATCCAGATCCTCTGGGATGAAGCATGCCAGAGTGGACATTATTTTAGACAATGCTGGTTTTGAGCTTGCTACCGATCTAGTCCTTGCTGACTTTCTTGTTTCTGCCGGACTAGCCAAGCAAATACGATTTCATGGCAAGTCCTTCCCGTGGTTTGTCTCAGACGTCACCAAACAAGACTTTGAGTGGACCATCATGCAGACCATGGCAGCCAATCACAAGTGGATGTCAGCCAGCGGTGTCCAATGGAAGCATTTCATGAAGGAGGGTACGTGGTCCTACCATGACCATTCTTTTTGGACCTTGCCCCTTGAGTTCTGTGACATGGCGGTGGATGCATCTGATCTCTACAGCACTCTCCAGGGCTCTGATCTGATTCTCTTCAAAGGAGACCTTAACTACCGGAAGCTAACTGGAGATAGGAAATGGGAGCACATGGTTCCGTTTGATCAAGCGCTGAGGGGGTTCCAGCCTGCCCCTCTCTGCAGTCTCAGGACACTGAAGGCTGATGTTCAGGTGGGCTTACAGCCAGGCCAGGCCGAGAAGCTCAGCTCTCAGGATCCAGACTGGATGACTAATGGCAAATATGCTGTGGTTCAGTTTTCCAGTCCATGCAAAGAACAGTAGGGTCATTTTTAAAGTAAAGAGAGTCCTCACTAAAGAGGAAATTGCTGAGATGAAGGAATAAAATGCATTAAAGATGCTGGTTTAGTTACCAATATGCCAAACAAACGTGTTGTTGTTTTGACTGTATAACAGTTGTTTTGGTTGGAAGCAAATCACATAATGAATCCAACCGATTCTGCATATCAAACACTGAAATTAATCTTAACCTAAATGTCCTTGTTGACAATCTCTTGATCACAGTATAAGACTTTCTGTTTGCACTGCTGATCTGTATTGTGTAGAAGTACATTTACTTAAAAATATAGATGGCAAAACATGGCAAAACATTGAGAAGAATCCATACATGTGTTGTTAGGTATGATACACAGTAAATACAAAAAGATACTGAATCTGAATTGTCTAGTTAAATGCAATTGACAAAAATACCTTCAGAATAGGCTAAAAATGTGCAGTATATAGATTTTTTTTTTTAAAAATGTACTAATTTATGGGCTTTGCATGGAGTGCATAATAGAAAAAACTTTTTTAATAAAACAGTTCTAGTAGTGTAATGGCAACATGGAATGTATGAGGGATTTGAATGTAAAGGGATTTCAATTGCCGTCTAATGTTTTGTTATTATTTTTTTTATTTTATTAAACAGCACAAATTCACAGTGATTTACTAATATCATCATAAGGAAATACATTCTGCTTTCTGGCTTATAAAAAATACTGGCCATTATTGTTGTTTACAGTTTGGATTGTCTAGCACTTTCAAAGCAAGTTTACCAGGTTTTTCGGCGTCTGTTGAGAAATTGCATCATGATGATTTGTTTTAGCTTATTTATGAGCATGCAGGAAACAGATGCTAGTCAGGATACTAAGTTTATGTACGCACACTTGTTAAAATAACTGTTTTGAAAATTGAATGCCACTGAATAAAGTTCAGAAGAAAAAAAACAATTTCTCTTTTAAATGAAACTCTTATAATTTAACTTTTAGTTTTAAGAGTTTAACAATTAGTTTTAGAGATTCAGTTTATTTCTTTTTATGAATGAGTATTTTCTCATGTTCTTTTTCTTCCTGGGTCATCATACACTGGCAGAAGTGTTCCTGATTTTATTTATTTTTTGTGTGTGGATGCTTCCTGGGTCTTCCAAGGAGCCGTGGCTCCATTCTACAGAGCAAATAAACAAGACAAAAAAGAGAATTAATGTTACGTAATAATCACATGAACACTATCTTTTTGTGTATAGGGGTCAGCGGAGGACTGTGTACATGCTGTTTTTCCTAAAAATCAAGGCCATGGTTTTGGTCTTTGAACTGTTCTAGTTCTCTTACAGCAAGAGCTAAACTCAAAAGTAGACTTAAAGATTTCAGCTGGCCTTGTTGTTTATTTAGTACGTTTTTATCAGAAACCTGCAGATTGAGACATACACACTGCATCACATAAAAGGTTATCAATACAGTTTGTTTTATTATCAGCTCTATTTTGTAAAAGAACATAATAATCAGCATGTTTTAATGTAATGCATTAGCAGCCATTATGTTTTAGGGCAGTGCTGCATATATTTTAATTAGAACAACAAATTATTATTAAAATAGACATATATCCACTACTTGGGATTGTCCTAAATTTGTAATATTCATTAATATTGTTTATAAAAATTCTCTTTTTGCGCTGCATTTATTTGAAATAAAATAGACTACACAGTGAAAGTGTAATATTGTGAAATGTTAATACAATTTAAAATACTAGTTTTTTTATTTAAATTCTTTTCTTAAACTGTAATTTATTGCTGTGATGGCAAATCTGAATATTCAGCATCATTACTCCAGTCTTCAGTGTCACGCGATCCTTCAGATATCAGTCCACTCAAAAAACACTTTAACATTATGTTGAAAACAGTTGTGCTACTTAATAATTTTGTAGAAAATGTGATTTGATGAATAGAAAGTTCAAATGAAGAAAATTTATTTGAAAGAAATCTTTGTAACATTATAAAGTTACTCACTGATCAATTTAAAGGGGTCATACAACGCCAATTTTCCACAAGTTGATA
>SCHK01424638.1:0-20648 GCA_004124795.1 Poropuntius huangchuchieni | reverse complement strand
AAGTGTATGGAAAGTCCCCACAATTCACAGAAACAAACATATAGGCCTATATGTTTTACAAATGTAGAAAATAAAGACACAACAAAAACGATTACAAAACTGAAAGTAATATTATACAGGAAAGACATAATAACAGTAGCCTATTAATGATAACAAATACAGTAATAATAGTAATATGTATTGTTGTTATTATTATTATTATTATTATTAACAGCAAAAACAACGAATATCGTTCGAGTTTGACTGTTGTTCGAAATGCAGTGATTCTGACGTGCTGGCAGTAGATGGCGGTAGTGCGCTATTTTAGTTTTCGAGCCGGCGTCAAACAAAAAGAAGAAGAACTTCGCGGTTCATTGGATGAATTTCTCATGTGGTTCATGTCCAACAGCCATTTTTGTAAAACACAAACAACAAGACGACCGAGCGAGACAGAAAAAAAACTCATTGCGACCGTTGCAGATATAGGGGAAAATATATAAAGAATTCAGCATCGAACTCACACAAGACAAGTGTTGAAAACAGAGACGTACCAGTGGCTCAAACCATCGGTTCCTGCGAAGCACGTACGTGCAAAAGGAGTGAGTTCTTTAAAGAAGATCCAACTCTGGAGAAAACAGTGGATGGCTAGTTTAGCCTAGCTGGCCAGCAGGCTCGCAGAAGAGGTGCGTGCTAAATCATTTTCAACTTTTTAATGGGAGGTGTGCTTTGTGCATTGGTTGGTGAACACATTTTAGTGGTAATCGCACACATATGTCTTTAGAGTTAATCGCACTGTAGCAGATGGTTGAAGGGCTCGTTGTGAAGTAACGTTAGTGAAGGCCTGCAGCAAGGCGCGAGGGCGCAGCGCGAGCAGATTTGAGACGTTACTGCTGCGTTTCCTGCTCTTGGTCTCCTTAAAACGTCTCAGGCTTGTTTTGTTGTTTATAATTAGATTACTTCTTAACCTTCATTAGAAAACGCCTCTCAGTTCCATGCGTGTTGCTTGTTTGTGTTGCATAACAGTGCGGTGAGTGTTACTTACGTTGAGTTGTACTGTTGCTTGTGGAGTTATGATTGTAGTTTGGAAAGTTGTCTTCTCACAGAAGGGTTTTGGATGCTGAGCAATAAAATGCGTTTCGTTATTTTGTGGCTTTTGCAAGATGTTGCTTAACCCATTTACTCTCACCAGTAACTAGTACCGAGTGTTAGGTGTCTAAAAAGATTTGTTGATGGGTTTTTTTTTACACCGAGTGGTTAATTATAAAGAAACTGCAGAATGTCTTGATTTCATCCATATTTGTTCAAGTTTTGTGTAAAAGGTTCCTTGACCAGAGCTGTGTCATTTTAGTTGCCTCTCTTAAAGGTATACGAGTCGTAAATGTAATACAAATAAAACTACTATTTTTGGTGCTTATAATATTTGAAGGGTCTAATTCTAAAATTACAAGGTAGTTAACGAGTCAACGTTTGATACTAATTCTTAATTTGTAGATTTTATTGTTAAAAAAAGGAAAAAATAAACAAGTAAATAAATAAGAGCATTTGTGTAATTGCCATCACAATTGCCTAAAATATTAAATGGCTAACTTTGGTCTTTTTGAGAAACTAATCCGTTTGATTCTTATTTCTTGTTTATATGTGCTCACTCAGCTGGGATTCAGTGGATTAATCATAAGTAGTTATAATACAGCAGGTTTAACTCGGATTAATGTTATAAGCCTATTTATGTTTACATGTGGTGTAAAGTAGAAATTGTATACTTGAGGTGTTGAAACTTTTATTAAACTATATTTAAATGATAGACCAGTATGTGTGCAAAATGTTGTTACTATAATAGTCCTGTGATAAGTGTTGCTATTGTTAACTAAAATTAAATGTAATATTTGTGTGTTTGTGTATATATAAGCTTAAATGTTTCCTTAGCAACTAGGCCTAACTCAAAATTTAAGTACTAAAATGACTAAAACTGAAATTAAAGATAAACAGAATAATTAAGAAAAGCCCATTTAAGTACTGTAATAGTAGATAAATAATACTTAGGGAAAAAAAACTGTCACTGCAGTGTAAACTACCCAAAAGTTAATTTGATAATTTCAATATGACTGTAATATGTCTTGTCATGGATGCATGTAATGTGCATGCATTTAAAAGCAATCAATGTTTTTTTTGTTTTTTTTCTCCAGGTGTTAGGAGTTGGGAGTCGAATGCTTGCCTATGAAACAATAATTCACAAAAATTCTGAACATAAGTAAAGCGATCAAGAACTGAGAGGAAAGTTACCCAGCAATAGTTACGGCATTACAAACTGCCCTGAAAGTTTTTTTTTTTTAAACAGCAATTGCTGTTATTTATGCTGCCACAAATTCTTAATCATAGTGTATTTTTTCTCTTTCTCTCTAAAGTGTTTTCAAATTGCTGAATCTTTTGTTTTTAAAAGATCTGAAGTTACTGGCACATTAGAGTGGCGTGCCATCTTTTGGAGCTCTTATATCTTGCTAGATATCCATCAGCCATTATCTCTCTGAAACTGGCAGCTATTCTAATATTCGTACAGAGTTTAGAATTACCAAGTCCTCCTCAGCACACAGAACCACCGTACCGGTCCTGACAGAACCACCTCATTCCTGTGCCCCGTTCATATTGGTCCTTTACAGTCCTGTTCTTTGGACAAGGTCAGCACTTCCCCATCACTAAGACATGCTTGTTGTATCATTTTAATCTCACATTTTGGTGTGTTTCTGATTATGATAAATGATACTTAAAAACCTCTGCTTTACTTTTCATTTTGTTTTTCATTTGGTTATCAGAAACCCTGAGCCCTCTGGACATACAGAATATGACTGCTGAGACACTTAACTTCGGTCCAGAATGGTAATATATGTATTTCAGATAGTATGACTTTAAATTAATATGCTCTTTCTTGCAAGTGTGCATTTATGGTCAGGAAATGTGGAGCCATGATTCAAAATTCAATATGTTGAAAACAATCATTTTATTTTTCTGACGTAGCTCTTACCCAGAGAAGCTGTTTTAGGTACCATCCCTCTGGCCAAAAATTTTGGTGTATTTACTTACTTTTTTTGGCCAAAAAAAAAGAACACACTTTGTCTTCTTCCATTATTCTACTTTGATTTCTTTCTAATGCATCACCAACAAGACAGGTGTTTTGCACTTATAAACATTTAAAATGTGTTTTGGATAATCTGACTTTTCCCCTTACTGGTGTCCTCTGTGAGTAATATTTAGTGTACAATAAATTTATGAACTGCCTCGTTCATTGTGGTTTTATTTTTATTTTTTTTATTTCTGTCCTACTTCCCTATAAGTGTCAGCAGGAGGAAACAGATGTTTCCCCTTTGTGTGATTTTTGATTTTTTTTTTTTTTTAATTTATATGTAAAAGATCAATCTCTCCTACCGTTTTCTGCATATACACAATCTTGAATAGAGAATGATTCATTGTTTTTAAATGGGTGATGGAAATAATTACAACGATGTCTGTTTTCTTCAGGCTCCGTGCACTATCCAGAGGGGGGAGTGTGACGTCCCCTCCCCCTTCCCCTGCAATGCCAAAGTCCAAGTTGGCCGACTACCGCTATGGCCGCGAGGAGATGTTAGCACTTTATGTCAAAGATAACAAGGTGAGGTGACTCATGGCTCTTGCGGTAAAAGTCAAATAAATTAAACCGAACAGGCCACCTGTATAAGTCAAGGGCCTTTTCATTATAGTAGTGTGAGTGTTAATATAAGAATCAGTAATTGTTTGTCGATTACATACCTAATTGAGATTTTGTTTGCGTGTTCAGATCCCTGAGGACATGCAGGATAAGGAGTTTGCTGCAATCCTACAGGACGAGCCTCAGCAGCCATTGGCCTTGGTGCCCCTGACTGAGGAGGAGCAGGTGAGTGAGGCATATTGTAGTTACAGGGCAAATTTTTGGATAAGTAAAATTCTTTGTCGTATGTTTATCACTAATCTTTATTTTTCTCACCTTTCAGAGAAACTTCTCCATGTCTGTGAACAGTGTGGCTGTGCTAAGGCTTATGGGTAAAGGAGGTGGAGCTGTACCAGCAGGTGTAGCCAGAGGGCGTGGAAGCACTCGAGGGGGTCGAGGTGGGTTGTGACCAATGGTGTGAATTAGTGCTCATGACATATTTTTAGGAAATAGGATTTTATTTTTTTCCACCAGCTTTGGGATTATTGCAGAAAATAAGCTCTGTGACCAACAAAAGTTGATGATTCATACATGTTCTGTTCATCATGTTAATCTTCACAAATTAACAGAATGATTATGAAGTTTGAAACCTAATTGCAATCACCAGAAGTAAAAAGCTATACGCAGAGCACGATTATAAACAAAGCAAGGATGTAAGAGAGAACTAATAAGTAGATGGGTTTTCCTGTTCAGCATGAAGACTGGCTTTGTAGCAACATTTAGCCACTTGTTAGCAACTGCCTTTTTCAAGACAAGTAAAAGTTACAAAAACAGTGTGGTTATTAATGATGTATTTTAAGTCATAGAGTAAATTGTGAAAGTTTCTGGAGCTTGTGTTAACCACAGACCTTATTTCAGGCATTTAACCAAAAACCTCACAGACATTAGAGCGATTGTTTCTGGGTTTTGGCCTAGAAAAGTATGTCATCCTTGCAGTGCTCTGTTTCGGGTTGTTTGGCAGATGTGGCGAGTGTTTGGAAAAACCTGTTTGAAAATTGCAATTGTTTTCCCACTTCTGTTTGTCGATGCTAGTGCAGAAATTACAAGCTTGCTTTAATAAAAAGATTCTGCATGGATGTGTAAAAATAAATTAATTTGTATTTGTGTCATTGACTACGATGAAGGTCATCCTTTCAGTTGCATGTGTTTCTTCTTATTTTTGTAAATACCTACAAATTTTAATAATTTTTTGTTTGTCTGCAGGGAGAGGCAGAGGAGAGGGTGGATTCTACCAAAGAAGTGTGGATGAAGAGGTCGGTTTTGGCCGAGGACGAGAGATGCACCGCAGTCAAAGTTGGGATGACAGGTGCATTTATACATCAAAAAGTTTTACATACAATGTACATCTTTTGAGTATCAATATGTTTATAACATGCATTTGTATAGCTTGAAGACATTGGTGCAGTATGAACATTCACTCTCAGCATAAATGTCAGATATTCTGTTGTGTTGATCATTAGTGTTTGTTATTTCAGAGGTGAGCGGCGGTTTGAAAAGCCCTTGAGGCGTGATGGTGGGCGTGGTGGTTTTGAGGAGGGAGGAGGAGCAGGAGGAAGGAAGGACTATGCACGCTCAGACAGCGATAACTGGCGTACGCTCAGAGAGGAGCAAGAGGAAGATGATGGGGCAGAACCTGGGGGAAGCTGGAGGATTGCTGGAGGCCGTCGTGATGGTGCATTCACTTGTTGATTTTGTTTTTTAGTTGGTTTTTTAAATTATTTATGAAAAATTTTTTAAACCTGTCTTTTCTCTCATCTAGACGGGGGTCCTCGTTCAGCAGGTTGGCGGGATCACAGTAGTGGGGATGGCCGTCGTAGGAAATTCGACTTTGACTTCCGAGATGGAGAAGGTGGGCGTAGAAGGGCTGGAAGTGAGGGAGGAGAAGATGAGCGAGATGGCCTGCCTGAGTGGTGCACCGATGAAGAAGAAGGGGAGATGGGAACCTTTGATTCTTCTGGAGCCTTCATGTGCATTAAGGTTTGCTTGTTACACAACGCTTTTCTTTGAATAAATTTCAGATGCATTCTTGCACATGACTGTTAAATAAGTAAAAAAGAGATGGATTAAAACAGGTTTGTGTGACCCTTTTAGAAAAGCTCCAGAGATGCAATCCCTGAAGACCAGGAACTGGAATTTGAGGCTCTGGAGGAGGAAGAGGAAGGTTGTCAAGAGAAGGACAGCCCTGCTGATAAATGTAAGAAAAGTCTTGTCTTATTTGATGATGTATCCAGCAGGAAGTGTCTGTTGCCCTTTGTTCTGCATCATGTGACCTGCTCTGACCAAGATTACTTTAAATGAACATTAAACGTTTAGTTTCCTCCATTTCTCAAGCTGATGTATTTCCTTCACTTTTTTTTTTTCTTTTCTTTTTTCAGCGGACACATTTGAAGCAATAGCTGTGTGTGATGGAGACAGAAAGTCATCATCTCCTCATGCTGTGTCTGCTCCTGCCCCTGTGCACCCTGTTGCAGAGGAAGAGACTCCCAAACCCATAGTCACTCCTCCTTCAAAACCTGCACCCCAACCGTCTGAAGGTTCTCTATATCTTGCTTTCTCTCTTTTTGTACATGTTCCCTCTTTGTTCCAAGAACAAGCAATGCAAAAGCTCTGGACCAAGACTGTTTGTTCTTACAGATGCAGCTCCAGCAGGTGGCACTACAATGCAGATGCAGAGCTCCTCTCCTCCCTCAACCACTGGTACTGACCTTCCAACAGTAGGGGGAGACACCGAGGAGGAAGATGGCATGAAGCACCTTCAGCAGGTCAGCGTGCTTGCTTTTTTTGTTTGTTTTTATTGCTCTTATGATAGAAGCTCAAAGTAAAAAAGATCTGTCCTTTAAAGGAGGCTGAGAAGATGGTGGCGTCTCTGCAAGACACGTCCCTAGAAGAGGAATGTTTCACTCAAGCTCTTCAGGAGAGCCACATCACTGCGGCACACACTCACACACACCCGAATACACACACACACTCTCACTCCACCTCACACACTCTCCCGCACTCCGCCAGCGCTCTGCCCCTGTCCCATGAATCCGCAATGAAGTGGTTCTACAAAGACCCTCAAGGGGAGATTCAAGGTGATTCTGACTACCATGTCAATCTTGAAGGGTTTTTATGTGTTCATTACAGCATTAAATGGTGGACTGTATTGGTTGTGTCTCTTTCAGGTCCATTCACAACAGTGGAGATGTGCGAGTGGTTTCAGGCGGGGTATTTCACCATGAACCTGCTGGTCAAACGTGGCTGTGATGAAGGATTTCAGCCCCTAGGTGAAGTCATCAAGATGTGGGGGCGTGTGCCTTTCTCTCCCGGCCCCTCCCCTCCTCCGCTGCTGGTGAGTAACAATGTGAAATATCCAGAAATGGGTTTGATGTTGCTTTGTGCCATGTATCAGTAATAAGCCACTCAGGGCTTTGTGTTACAATGATTTTTACCATGATCCTAAATCCTTAACCATGGTTAAATCGAGCACAGCCTTGAGTTTCTTGTTGCTTTTGTAAAATATTCAAGTAGGTGTCAGAGCTTTAACCTTTTAGGACAGAGCTCTGACATATTGAGGTCATGTTACAGACGACCCAAATTCGATTCCCTTTAAGGCCCCTTCCAGCTCTCATATCCTTCCATTCTACTTTGCCATTTTCTGACTGTTCTCTTCTATACAATCCTATAAATTCTACAAAATAAAGTAATGAGGCTGGATGGAGATACAACTTTTTGGTCTGTTTTTCTGTTACTTTAGGGGAACATGGACCAGGAGCTATTGAAGAAACAATTAGAACAAGCTGCCACTGCAGCCCTGTACCAACAACTTCAGATGAGATTTCAGCACATGAACAGGTATCACTGATTTGAAATTAATGCATCAGTTGACCAAGTATATACTTGTGTTTTGGGTTTATGAGCAATGTGTTTGGGTCTCAGGTGTGGGGAGACTGGGATGATGCCTGCGATGAACAGGTCCATGTCAGTGCCAGACACCGGGCCCATGTGGGACATGCCTACCTCAGTCTCTCAGCAGTCAGGTACTATCAGCAGCATTGATGCTTTGTAATAGCCACTTTATTTTGTGAAGTGCTATTATTACAACACTGGTTTTTCTGATTTGTAGGCGGTGAGACCAGTCTGTGGGACTTACCTATGAGTAACTCCACTCAGGGTCCAACTCTTGAACATTTGCAGAAAGTACGTAACATATGTAATCTTGAAAGTGCCTTCAACGTATGCTGTAGTAAAGCTGTCTGTCCTGCTAGAGTACATTGGTCTTTTGGTCTTTGCACGCTTACAGTACGTGTACTATGCTTATGAAGAATTTATGTAATGCGCACTGTATGCATACCCTAGCTTATACGTTAAAAAAGTAAACTTTGGACTTCAACAGGACTGCATTGTCACTAATTAATCACTCCTCTCGGTGATCACATTTCATGTTGAATGTGTAAACTTCACCCATATTGCTGTTTTGGTAATTGAGCGTGTGCTGCCCGTGTGTTAGATCCAGCAGGAGAGGCGTGAAGCTGAACTCAGGAAGCGTGAAGAAGAGGAGAGGAAACGGAGGGAGGAAAAGCGCCGACAGCAGGAGGAACAGAAGAGGAGAGAAGAGGAGGAGCTTTATAGACGAAAACAGGTGAGTGCACAGACACACTGGGCTACAACTGTTGCACTCTGAAATATTTATGATGTGTAACACATTTGTATGTTTGTGTTTTACAGCAGTGCCGTCAGCAGCAGCAGGAATTGATCATGAAGTTTCTGCAGCAGAGCCAGCAGCAGCAGAGCGCGCCAGGGGGCGCAGGATGGAGTGGAAGTACGGCAGGAACTCTGTCTCTGGGCAAAGCTGCCGGAAAAAGCATGGGACTCCTGGAGCTGGAGGCAGAGAGACTTCACAAACAGCAGCAGCAGAGAGCTCAGCAGCAGCAAAGGGTAAAAACATCTTGAGCAGTCAATTGTTTAATATGCATCCAAATGGCTGGCAAATAGTTTGGTGTCTTGGGTTTAAAGAGGTTTCCTCGTAAGAGTTGCTGTTATTTTGGTTCACTGTAACATTGTTTCGTTCAGCATGGAGGATTGACAATGGGCCAGTGGAGTGATGGGCCATCTGGGATGTGGTCAGGAGCTGGCATGGAAGGGAAGGTCGGAGGTGGCAACCCTGCTATGGGCATGTGGGATGAGGCCATGAAGAACCAGACCAGCCATCGCAACATTGGCCTGAAGAACAGCCGCAGCAGTCCCTCTCTCAGGTACACAAATTTGCACTCACGCAGTTTACTTCTCCATTTAAACCAATGTTTTTACACACAATGTTCACCCCAAACATGTCTGTGTTCTCAGTGATCAGTACATGCTGAATCGGCGTAAGCGTACTGACGATGAGGAGAGGCTTCTGAAGCTTCTTCAGGGGATGAAACCTCAGGATGGTTTCACCACTTGGTGTGAACAGATGCTCCACGCTCTCAACAGCTCTGCAAATAACTCCTCCTCAGTGGATGGTAACACTGTCACATCTGCTGTTCGCCACTTTTTCTACTGTCTTCTCAAAAAGGAACGGAGATTAAATTTATCATGCTTGCATTTCTCTTGGTAGTGCCCACCATTGTGGCATATCTGAAGGAGGTGGAGTCTCCATATGAAGTTCACGACTTTATCCGTATTTATCTGGGCGATACCATTGAAGCCAAAGAGTTTGCCAAGCAGTTCCTGGAGCGCCGTGCCAAACAGAAAGCGAACCACCAGAGACAACAGCAGCAGGTTTGTGAATGATGATTTTTATTGTATAACGTTTGTTCAATTCTCCACACTGGTTGAGTGTTAAGGCCAATTTATACTTCTGAGTCAAGCCTACGCCGTAGCTATGTAGGTTACGCCGATGCGGACCACAAACGCTGTGATTGGTCTGCTAGAACCCCTTCCTACATATGTACTTGAGTTTTGTGTGTGTTTATGTGCACTTTAATATATTTTAGTGTTAGACCTTCTTTTAGACCTCTTCTCCTTTTTATAGTTTAAAATAATGATTGAATTATTTGATATTTATTTGCTGCCGTCACGGCTATAAGGCTTCTCTGACGAGCCGCTTCTTCGACATTTACCGTAGTACTTTGTGCTACACCAGCAACATGCCTGTGGACACTGTAGACTAGCGGTCCGCATGTGTACTGCACGTCGACGCGGACAGCGACGCAGAAGTATAAATTGAAACTGATGCAGAGCCTATACGGCGTAAGTTCAACGCAGAAATATAAATTGGGCTTTAATGTACTGAAACTTTCCACAGCTGTCCAAGGAAGTCTCTGGATTGAACATGAACTTCCCCCTGCAGGTAGAGTACATACTGTTTTACTGGATTTTTAAAGACATGCTATAATATTTCCATTTTTAGTTTTCATTTTCTATAAGTCCATTGTTTAAAGTCTTCCTGGTTTTTCTTCTTACAGTCAATGTTCCAGGCAGCTCACATGAGTAAGGGCGGCAGTGTGTACGACACTCAGGAAAGAAAAGCGAAGAAAAAGCCTAGCATGATGCTCCATTCTGACCCCAGTATCCTCGGTTAGCGTGCACGCTCGCATAAACACTCGCAAACCCCTGCTGGGTTCCATTCAGCTCTACCCATCAGCATGCATGCATTACCCAGAATAACCCTTGAACTATTGTTGTTTTAATCTGCATTCTGGCTCCTTGTCAAATTCTTGCTGTCTGGGTCATAGTGAGATCTTCATCTAGCAAAGAGGATCTATTTACTGATGTACTTATTGAAAAGCATTTTCTACACTGCTTCAAGGGGGAAAAGTTTATGAATTAGTCATTAGTATATTCCCAGATGGGGAATTTCTTGTGGAAAGGCAACCCTCAGACCTCTCAACCTCTGTTCTCCTGTTTCCCACCTCCGCAGGCTACTCATTCCTGGGGGGAGGTGAGCTGGAGCAGGTGGAGGATTACTGACCCAGCCCGTCTACTTGAGTTTACCTGAGGCCTTAAACCTGGAGCAAATCAGCAGAGGAATGTGCACTGCTCAGCGAGGGAAGGGGCAGGCAATATTTGTCCACGCCCCCTCTCTCTTTCTCCCTCTTTCTCTCACTCTGCACTGTGAGAGGAGCAGAAGGAGGTTATTGGGAGGTTTGGTGTGAAGAGGAGATCCTCTTCTGCCTCCCTTCAGTAAAGCACCTTACCTAAACCATTGCACTTTAATGTTTTCATATTTGAAATGGAGTTGTCTTTCTTTTTTTTACAATGCAAAAATGTGTGAATATATTGTTGCATATATTATGTGTAGAATATTTGTATGAATATACATACGAGAGGTAGGAACGGAGCGGTTTCCACCGTATCAAACATGGAGGTTGAGAAACGTTGTTGGGGAGATACAAGTTGAGCATCTCTCCTAAAAGACAAACACTGTTGTATTTTTATGTTCATGGTAAAGCTATAAAAATATGAATTTGAAAACTTGAAGATTTGCACTTGTTTAACAAAAAAAAAGACAAAAAAAAAAAAAAAAGTTAGGATAGGTTGAGGTTTTTTGTGAGCGTGTGTGCAAGCGTAAGATGAAGTCTGCACAAATTTTATTGCTTACCGACATGTATAAAACAAATGCCATGCTTTTATTTTGTTCAACACAATTTTTGTACTTCATTGAGCGTGTGTGCGTGAATGGACAGAAGTAGTTTGTGTTGGCGCTTTTTTTGTACATAGGCTCTTAAAGAGACCGATAGGACAGTCAAGCATTGCGTTTTTACCCTCCAGTGTTTCAAAGCATGACTGAGGTGCTGTTTGGCCCGTTTGGCTCTGTTCTAAGAGGGCAATCGGGGTTTCTGGGTTTGTGTTTGGTGTATAAATAGCTTCTCTGTTGTCTGTACACAAACTACTTACATTACAACTCTTCCCCTTTCACTCATTCTCAGTCCACGATGTGAAATGTTGCCTTCTGTCCAGAAATTGCGTGTCTGTGTGCGTGTGTGTGGATACTGTTGGCTGGTGTTTTGAGACAGTCACAAGGGCACTGTGATTCTGTATGTCAGTTGTGTTACTTTCTTTCTTTTTTTGTTGCTGTTGAAAAAGGACGAATGATTTATTTTTTTATTGTTCTATACAAAGTATTTGGACTTTGAGTTGGAGCACTTTCTAGGCTGCTACCTTGTATTTTTTGAATAATGTTTTTTATTTGTTTAGGTTTTTTTTTTTTTTTTTTTTAATTTTATTTGCCTCTTGAGGTTGTTGTATTATGAATGAATGTATTCCAAAACAAACTATGTATAACAGTGCATCTAACAACAAGGCTTGAGTGTCTCGGAGTGAAATAGGACACGCCTCACCATTCGGAATATGCCTATTGTCAGAGGTCAGATTCTGGGATGCGCATGGCCTGTACCAAGCTGATGGTCTCCGGATGCTAGTGCTCTTCCAGAACTTTCTCACAGCACCCGGAGATTCCGTTTGTCTCCCAACATCTTGATGGAACTGTTGTTCTGCCGTCTTGTTACTTGCGCTCTTGATACAGGGCCATTGAGAGCCAAGGATCTGCAGTGTGTAGCAGTAATAATATTTTTTTTTTTTTTTTTTTTGGAAAGACAGAATCTATCCCCCCCCAAACACATGAGTTTTGGGGTTGAAATATGTGATGTTTTACATCATAAATGTTTATTTACCTAAATCCTCTGAATAGGAAGAGACTGAGGATCGGAACAGAGGAGATTTTGGTACTTGATCTATAGAAAAGAAAAAAAAATCCTGCTTTAAGCATATTTCACTCTATTCTGACTGGATTATATTTTTGTAAAAAAATAACAAAAGACAATGTCTGAAAACAAGCTCGGAGATGTGGATCTCAGCACTAACTCAAACGCCATTCTGGAGTCCGAAACCAGGCTGGCAACCAGCTGCATTTAGTGCTACACACAGAGAGTGAGTCCGAGGGAATATGTGCGGATCCATTTCATCCTCATACCAAAGGGATGGAATTTTCTGCATCCTTTGAGCTGCAATCCCCACTGCTCTCTGCAACACTATCAAATGAAGGATATTCCTACAGCATTTGAAAAAAAAGTGGTCATTTTGAATGTCTGATTTAAAAAAAAAAAAAAAAACCCTTTATGCCTTTTTAGAAGATTACGGTGCGGAGAAACCGCAGATTCTCACGTCTATCAATCATATTTCTTCAAAAACTTCTTTACCTGCTGCGGGTTGAGGAGTCTAGATGTGATGAATGTTTGGAGAGGAGATGAACTGAAGCAAACTCTCCTCGTTTCTTCACGCGCTTCACTTGAACTTAATCTCAAGGACACAGACTTGTCATGATTGCCTGTCAATACAATGAAAAACTGAGAGTGTTACAGCAATTGTTGACATTATGAAGTTCATGGATGCTTGTGAAACAGCTGAACTGCAGTGAAGCAGGTGAGATGTGATGGACTGAGATTGAAAATTGGAAATTTTACTTACATTGTGGTTGTGGTTTAATATGGTTTTTGTTTTTCAGTTCCACTTCCAGGATGGACGTAACCTAGATCTCCCTGCTGGGACCATCACACCCACCAGTACGCATCTTCTGATGTCACTGAACTGGATTTAGCAAGAGACCACAACTCTTTCTCTACAGTTTCTCTCTTTTGTCCTGACAGCATAGAATGGGACCCACAGACAGACTAGGTGTGTGCATGCATGTGATAAGACTGTATGTGTCTGTACAAAGACACTCATACATTCTCCCATCTCGCTTGTGGGTGAGGTGGGGACTGGATGCCCTGTAAATAATGTAAATGATTTTGGTCCGTTTGTTGAGTTCTGTCCATCTTAGGCCATCATCTTGGGTGTTTCACATGCCTTAATTGTACAAAATAGAACTGCCCTGGTCAACATTAATGTAACACTCATTAGAAAAACAGCACAGGCTATATCTATACCACTCAGTCTCTAAAGGAATCTGAGCCTGGCTGACGATGTTTCCCCTACGTTGACTTCACTCATCATACCAAGCTGTGGGATGTTTCCCACAGCGTTTTCTATGTATTGTTGGTATGTTAATGTTCAAGTGAATAACTGCAATTATTGACATGTACAGATAAAGGTTGATGAACATT
This sequence comes from Poropuntius huangchuchieni, assembly GCA_004124795.1. Lineage (NCBI taxonomy): Eukaryota > Metazoa > Chordata > Actinopteri > Cypriniformes > Cyprinidae > Poropuntius > Poropuntius huangchuchieni. Next base: position 6,887 of record SCHK01424638.1, on the reverse strand, counting down.
GATATATGCTGAAATCTGAAGAAGACATTGTAAAAGTTTAAAAAAAGAGGTAGTTTGCCTTCCTCTATCAGTTCGGCATTGAATTTTTTGAGTTTTAAATGATTAGGTGGGTACGTACAGAACATGGGGCTTAGTTTTGCTTTGAGAAGATCAAAATATGTTAAACTGAAAATAAAAAAAAAATTAAATGCTGAATTTGTTTTCTGTCGTTGTTGTAAATGTACTCAGATTTGACTCCTGCTTTGCGGCTGTTTTCCACTATGAGGCAGTACAATCACACTTCTGCCTCAACCTCAGGGAGTATAAATTACATTATGAAAAATTCGAGGATAACCAGAGCTTGATTTCTTGATGCAAAATTAAACTAACGTTACTGAAGATAAAAATCAAAGTGCTTTCGGTCACATCGTTAGGAACAAATTCTAGATTCCTGTTATGTCTACACAGTATAAACCTCCACCATTTGACTCCCTAAGGAATCCAGCTTCACTCTTTTGTACTGTTTTTGACAGATTTTAGATTAGACAGGGCGTAAGGTTTAAGTACACAAACCTTGTTCTGATGTGCCTCAAGCTACCTGAATAAAGTTGAGGCGGTTGGAAACACGCCATGTTTCTTGGAAATACTGAATTGAAGTCGACTCGAGTCGTCCTCGCAGCTATGTCATACTAGTTCTTTTGATTTGTTGGCCGTAAAGCTGCAATAACATTTAAATTCAACAATATTGAAAAATACTTAAGAGAGCAGCTTTTCTCAAGACTGCATCCACAAACTCTCCTCCCAACAGTCACCAACACGCGCGCTCACCACTAGCAGTTGTTGCCACGTCCGCTTATTATAAGCAACTAAAAATAGCTTTTTATTATTTCAAATTTGTATGTACTATTGTACTTAAATGTACCTTTCTATTATTTAATAAAATAATACTTGTGGAAGTTTGTAATTTAGCTATTTTGATACAGGCTGTATTTAATCTATATTTTTTTCTGTCTTGATAAATGAAATTACGGAGTTATACAGTGCCTTCTACATAATTTATAAATAATTACTAAACCTCTAGAAATGAAAAACAGAGCTCGCCAATTTCGGTTAGGCTTGTTTTGTCAGACCAGGTTGCTTGTTTCTCCTGAGATCTGGCAACAATGCTGCCGGCGCGCGAGTCAAAGCCCGAGACTTTGCAGAGCAGCAGAGAATCGGATAACATTAGAGCGAACGGCACGCGTTGTATCCATGGACTACAGGAATATCTCGTTTCTTGTCCCCAACGTTTCTGCGTTTGTTGCAGTAGACTTTTACCGATTACTGCCACTTACCTCCTTTCAGTGCCCTAAACGGGTTTTGTTTCTTGTTTTTCTTGTCGGACTGTAATTCATTAGGTAAGTAAGTTAAGTGCTGGTGGACATCCCCACTGTTGTTTCAGGACTGGGACATCATATCTGCGTGAATATTTTGGATATTAGATGAGCGAAAAGTTCTGGACCTCTCATTTTGGACATCAGAGGCGTGTTCTTCACCAGCTTGAAAGTACGACACAACTTAAACACTTTTGTCTGCCGAAAAACTGAATTATTTGTACCGGGTGGATGTTAATTTTCACAACGGGAGTAAAAATACAACTCCAAGTCCTTGACAGAAATGCTAATGCTGCGGTTGATGGAGAAACATTTCTAAAAAATCACCCGCAGTGGACCTGGCGCCCCGCATCAGTCTGCGTGCACTTCAAAACATTTAACTTCACCCCATGTACAATCATAATATTTTTTGAAATTCATCCCAAATCAGATTCATACATTGACCATATGGCTTTGCCTTCTCAAATTTGACAATTACTTGGGACTTTCAGTTGAGGTCATTGATTCCTTTGAATGGAACAAAGGAGGTTGATGTTTCTGAATCTGCTTTCTTTTACAAACATTCAGAGATTTGTTCTCTGAGTCTTTCAGATGTGGATGTTGCGGTCACACCATCTCCTCAAGCGCAGAGGGATCTAGTGAAGTTCAACCCTCCACCAGTCTTTTGTCTCTGTTAGGTCCCATTCATTTGTCTTGTAGGAGGAACATGGGAGTCCAGACGAGGGGTGCCTGGGTGGCTATGGCGTTCTCTGACTGGGTCAGTGGACTGGGAATTCTCTTAATCTTCCTGATGGAGGGTTTAGCAGTGGATGCGACCAACATGGAGCCAGTCTACTGGAACTCTTTGAACAGAAGGTATGTTGGTGGTTGACAAAACTCATGCACTCAGATACAAGTTTTTCAACACGCTTAGTCTTCTTAAGACTTTAATTTAAGCATCAAATGCCTCCAATTACGGATCTCTATGGTAGTGTAAATAATACAGTTTAGAATAAATTGTAATATTTGTCAATTTGCATTCATGCATGTAATCCTAGCATTAAACTAGTTGGAACAGGATGTTGTACCAGAAAGATGATTCTAATCTCATTTTGATTCTGATTCTTTTAGTCAAGTTAATTGTAAACCACAAGAAAGGATCCTGGAAAACCTAAAAAATATAATTCAGAAGTACGATTTCTATGGTCAATAACAATTTTTGTAAACTGAAAAAAAAAATTGGTGTTGAAACAGTTTCTCTCAGAAATTGCTAGTAAGTTTCACAATTAATTACAAAGAAATTCCAGTTAACACATTGAATTAAACTTGAAATTTTGAAGTAAAAAGACTGAAACCATATTTTCTTGTAAAACAGTCTAGTATTTTTATTTTTATTTTTATTTTTTTTTGTAAGTGTGGTTGTGCTCCATGTTCTGAAGTTTTTTTTTTTTTTTTTTATATATAATTTATATAATTTCTATAAAATCTTAAAGTAATTTAAAAAAATAACAAAAAAAAACAACAACAAGGAAATTGGTCAGAAAGTGTGGGAACTATGTACATATAAACTCAACCCCAGTTGGGACAGGGGTGACTTTGGCCTGGGACACAGTCTAGTTAACGGTTTGGACAGACACACTCAACTGAGAGAGACAGGGGGGCATTTTCCGGCTGGCTGCCTCCCGATTATGGGTCGCGTGCATGCCCTCCCTAGATAAGGCATTCATGCTTCACCCACAGTGACACAATCTGCAAACCCACGCAAAGGTCCTTTGATTTTTGTCTGAGCTGAGGATGCTCTCTGAACAAGAGGAAAGGAGAAGCCACGTTATGAAGAGTGTAGACCTTGGGTGAGAGAGCGAATCAGGAAGTCTCTCAACCTTGAGAAGGAGATGAATGAATAAGTGAAAGAAAAAATACTGGTTAGGCAACTAGGCAGTTGATTTTTATAAAAAAAAAATATATATATGTGAACTTCAGAGCTTCACACTGACAGACGGATGTTAGAGAAATATAATTAGAGAAGACAAATAGATCTGAGGCGGAAAAGATAAACATGGTTGACTAAAACAGAAGAAAAAAAAGGTTAAATGGATGCTGAGCCAGAGTTTCAACTTATAAAGTAGAGAGAAGGAATTGAGGGGTTTGTGCAGATAAAGTCATATATAAAAAGCGATAGAGAAAGTCATTCATCCATATGAAATAAATGTTCCTCTGATATCTGAAAAGGTCAGCGTGTTTACTCACACCCCGACAGCCACATCCCTCTCAGGTCATCTCGCTCTCTTTTCACTCTCTCAGTCTCACACACACACACTTGACACATGTGCCCGCAAGAAAATTGAACATTTCATTATGCACACAGAGATGCCAGAATATTCATTAATAGTAAAAAAAAAAAAAAAAAAAAAGCATCATGAAAAGCATTCTATGGCAATGTGGTCATAATCTGACACATTGATTGCGTGAAACTGAATGTTCAATGAGAGAAAAATGGTAGTCTGGGATATGATGTTTTCCATAAGGAATTGATTGGATCATGACATGACAAAAATGGAAAACACGACCAAATGCAAATTTATTGAAACAAGGCTTAGAAGGTTGCTTGGCAATTGGTTAATATAACCTAATAGAGTTTTCAAACTGGGGCACAGGAACCCCGTGAGGGCTGCAAGGGGGTGCTAGAGGGTCTGTGGAAAATGTTGTAATTTTTTCAGGGTTGTTTAAGTTAATATGTTAATATAAAATATGAATTAAATATATTTATAACACAAAAACAATATGTATCTTTATATGTATCAATATGTCTTTAAAAGTGTTTAAGAAGTAATTCTGAAATTAATATAAAATGCTTGCTGTCAGGTTTATATGAATTTAACATTACGGTACCAAAAAATACTTTAAGCTTAAGGTTTTTGTTTTCTTTTCAACTGCTTACACACAACATTTTTACTTGTCACACCATTTCTGAAACCTGACACTCAAACACATCAAATCTGCAAAACCATATGCTAATTCTCTGCCTTTGACTCTCAATCTACAAAATTCTCTATATAACACACAAAAATCTAACAGGAATTAATATTATTAGGAATTATAATATTATTATGTTTGCTTTTGAGATGTGTTTGTGATATTTTGAATACAGTGCTTCATTTTAAATTTTAAAAGAGATGTGAGGCATTTTGCGTTTTGTGTGTGCAAATCTTGGATGTGTGTGTAAAGTTTTGAAAAAAAAAATTGAAAATATTGTTGAAAAAAACTGTAATACAAAGCAAATATTTTACAGATAATATATTTACATTGGGTTTTATTACAGTAAAGTACAGTACTATAAAAACAATAATTTTGCAAATGTTTTTTTTTCTCAAACAGCATGTTTGTATATAAAAATTTTAATAATCATATTTTGGGCTTCTTGTTATCAAAAAGTTTGAAAACTCTGGCCAGCAGAAAGAGGAAAAGCTTACCACTTTTATTTAAGATTACAAAGAATTTATTTATTTATTTTTATAAAGTGCGTTGATGCATAATTTACAATAAGACCAGAAACATTCACTAAAATGTAAACAGGGTCAGTTTTGATTTCATCTTGTTGACTTTAACCTGACAACACTCAAAGGTCTTGTTAAGTCATGTAGTACACTGATGTCTGGAGAAAACCATTAGTATCTCCATAGAGCCTGTATCGAGACAAAAAATGGCGTTGAAACAGGTCAGACAGGTTATGGGATTGAGGGGTGCGTGGGAGGAGAGGAGTGGATTTCGGCCCCTCAATGAGCGTAATCAGTGGTGAGCACAGACTGTCTCTATGCATCGCTCCGGGGGAAGTTGTTGTACAACTCTGTGCCTCAGATGAACATTAAAAATTGAATCCTTCATGGCTCCCTCAATATTTAATGAATCAGCTGCTAATTGGAGACAGATAAAAGCATTCTTAACTGGGTTAAGCGTTTCACATTAAAGCATTTTAAGAGTAGGAAAAGATACTTTGGAAAACTGACAAGCAGAGCACAGAGCCTACATCGGATCTTTAGACTTTTGACCGTTGTACTGTAGTTGTGGTAGTTTGTGATTGATTGGTTCTCCTTTGCTGAAAGACCTTGTATAGAGCCTTTCTAGGGACCGAGAGCAGAGCGAGATTAAACATTGTTAGTGAAAAGAATGGATTTAGGGTTTGTAAATGTGCTTCACGGTGCAAGGCCCTCCCACATCTCCTAGCCATTTGTGTGTGAGAGAGTGTTTTTTTGAAGAGATAAGACCTCATGGAAAATGTTACATTGTTAAAAGAGAGATTGTGATTGTGGCATTAAATGGACTGAAAATGGAATTGTACCACTTGACCTCAGTTTCCAGGGGTGCGAGCGTGGGAGGATAATCCTCTACACAACACCCCTCCATTAGTTCATCATATGGACTGCTCCATCATCAGACAGGCAACAAAGCCATCTGTGAAGGGATTACTACCTCTATACACACTTTCTCTCTTGCGCTTTTTCTTTCCAGGGTTAATGTCTTTCTCCCTCTCTGTCACATTCCCTTCACCTATTCATCTTCTTATTTTTTTCTCTCCTCATTCATTACCTCTTTCTTTTGTGTCACTGCTCTCTCTCTGTCTTTCCCAGAGGATAATTTTATTGCTCAGAGGTTGCTCTTTCATAGCTCATAGTATCAGCTTTATCTCTGAGATTTCTTCTACAATGTCTTTGGGAAAATACAAATGAGATCATTATTGATGTACAGTAAGGAGATTAGTCAGATACTTAGAAACGTTGGAGTTCTGAAACTTCCAGACTTGTGTGTAGGCAAATCTGACAGTGTGGTCTCATTAATAATCATATTTTCGCAGGTAAAGTGCAGTTCTGGCACATTTTCATAAACCATGACATGTACGTTATTAACATAGTAAAGCGTTTTACCTTTAAACAGCTTTAGATCGAAAATTTAATTTATGCATTGGTTTTTTTTAATGTTTTTTTTAAATGGTTTTTAAATGGTTAAATATGTGCAGTCTCATCTCATTTATATAATGTATTACTTAATCTGACATTATAATGGTTTCATGCTGTGCTATTTTCAACTCCATTAAAAGGATAGCATTACTTTACCCAAGCCTAAACTTTAAAATAGTGAAATCAATGTGAATTATCTTTACAGAATCAATTAAATTTGACTTTGTTTGTCAAGGGAAAATGTCTATATGCTGCTACATGGTCAAGTGCATTTCAGCAAAACTGAAAAAACACACCTATACATATGAATCACTGCAGTTTCCAGTTGAAATGAACACTAGAACCAGTAAAACTCTGACAACTTTTATTCCTTTTCACACAAAGTATGATTTGCAGGTCCACAGTTTTTGATTAATAAAGCCTATTTATCACGCAATTACTTGAGGAATATTATGATATTATTTCAAAACATTTGAAAACTGATACCTTAGAAGGTTAGCGTCACATATCCAGCTTCATAGGTATGGGTTTTCATGTTCAGTAGGTTTGTGCAGTAGCTGACGCGGTAACACTTTACAATAAGGTTCATTAGTTAATGTATTAA